>JAPDKQ010000234.1:0-16300 GCA_027569665.1 Aspergillus bridgeri | reverse complement strand
CGTTTGGAGAAGCCGTGGCTGCTATGCTGCTTGCTCAGTAGGAATAACTTGTGTATTTTCCTGAATAAAATCCCTCGTGTTTAACCCCGAATTTGGACCAGTAGCACTCTGGGTGAAGGAGGAGAGTAACAAGTGTATGGCCATGCAGTGGACATAATCCGAATTACATAATGTGAAGTACAAGGCTGAGGCTCATGGAAAAATATTTCTCATCCGTTCGATCCGGGTGGAAGACGTGGGGGATGAGAGGGAGAGGGATGTGGGGTCGGTCTGAACATCCAGACCAACGACTCAATTATCGTCCTGCAGCCCCAACTCTCGGCTCACACAGTCAGTGGATGAGGGATGAGCGTTGAGGCGCCCCGGCCCGCCTGTCCAATAGGGATCTTTGGCTCGTGCGTTTCCCTTAGGGTGATAAGGAGGCTGACAGGTTTGCGTGAGCTATTTATAGTATTTGTAGCATTGTTGTATTAGCCAGCGAATACGTTATCCTCTAACTGGTGTTATAATGGCTTCGATACTCGGGGGTCAAATGTTTAAAGGGTGCCAGAACTTGGCACTCTAACACCCTGTGAGATTTTAGGGACACCCTTTTAAAGTGTGGACTAAGGAAGAGAATCGAGGAAATCCGCCCTCATACTAAAGAGGCCCCGTAGGAAGAAAGGAAGAAATGTCACCTAATCACGGAACCAATGATAGGCATTATTTAATACTATATAAAAAAAAATACGAACAGCTAATTGATCCTTTGCCGCTCATTAATCTCATGCAAACTGACTTGGGCTCTTTGGGTTCCGATACAACGAGTTTTTAAGTCTCACAACATTTGAGTATATTCCTTTATATTATCATTTAATTACGTCCCTTATGGTAGTTATGGAACAGCCAGCACTGGTTATATTTGGCCCTCAGGCTTCTTGGTCCAGTAATTCAAGGGCAGAGAGCTTCCGGTATAATCTTGTCGAGAAGCCTTCTCTCGCACCCTTTGCGGATGTCATCAGAAATATTCCCGACCTCTGGACTTCCCTGGTTGAAATTGAACCACGACTGGGGCGAACAGCTTCGGGACTGGGTGGAGATAGGAGTCCTTCCTAGGAGAGACGGTCCGGACGATATACTATTAAATAGTTTTATAACTCCATTCACGGTCATTGCCCATTCCATTAAATACTGGCGATGTTTCCCACGTGGTGGCTTGTAGTGGCTCCCCCCAGGATCAGAAGCTGGTCCTGCCCTAGAGGGGATATGTACTGGGTTTTTAATAATAATCGCGGCAGCATATTCGAAAGATTTGACGGGGTTCTTTTCTATGGCAGCAGTCACTCTTCGTTTGGTAGCATGCATTGGTACTTTCGTCGATCTAAATAGAAACACTGCAGATGTCACAGGGGACGTAAGGTCATTGGTAGTCAGATGGAGTTCACCCATCCAGGAGTCCTGTCTTTTGAGAACACTAGAAGAACAGCCGGATGTAAGTTCTACTATTATAAACATGTTCAGTTATATGGATATTAACTCAATATAGACTTATGTTTCGGTGCTGAAGGATGAGGCAAGCCGCATTATTACGGTCCTGGCGTCCGAAATTTCAACTACCGCGGAAAAACTCTTGATGAACGGGTTGCGGGTATATACCTTGGAGCTAAAAGGGAGATTTTATCACGTAAGTAATAAAGATATTGCAAATAAGCTCATTAAAATAAGCTAATTAAGAGCCGATTTACAGTTTCCTGATGCTTAAGGCCTTCTAATACCTCTTCGACGGAATTTCGACAGAAGACATCTTTATAAAGGTCCGCTGTATATTATTGCCATCAGATCCCTACTATTAGACCAGGTGGACTGGATTTCCATCGTGATCTCTACTTTAGAGTCGGCTATCGTGAAGAAGGAACCTCCAAGAATACTGGTACTTAGATCGGCCAACGTGGTTCCGGATTACTTGATTCAGAGAAGGAAAGCTCTTATCCGCGTCTCTAATAGCATGATTCTACCTATTTTTAAAATCACGAATGCTGTCAATAATTCCGTTCCTGAGTCAGATACGACTAAAGCTAGGGTAGAATCGCTTTCTAACGCTCTAGGGTGTGATAATCGTAATAACTCGATCGCCATAGTCGACATGACTTGTTGATTTCCCGGTGCAGACTCGGCAGAGGAGTTCTGGGAATTACTTGAGAGTGGAAAATCAATGCTTTCCGGCTTGCCATCGAATAGGTTTCCAACCAAAGGCCTACGACGATCTGCAGACGATACCGTCTTTTGGGGGAATTTTATTCAGGACCCCGACCAATTTGACCATCGTTTCTTCCAAATATCTAGCTGGGAGGCAGCTTCCATGGATCCACAACAGCGTTTGGCTCTAAAGGTCGCCTACCAAGCTCTGGAGTCATCTGGCTACTTCGATGGACAACGAAAACTTACTAATACCAATATTGGATGCTATCTTGGCGTGGGAACGGTTGATTACGAAGCCAATATTTACTCCCATCAGCCCAATTCATATTCCGCTCTGGGATCATTGAGAGCCTTTGTCAGTGGAAGAGTGTCTCACTATTTTGGTTGGACCGGTCCGTCGATTACATACGATACGGCATGTTCATCATCCGTTGTAGCTTTGCACTCTGCCTGTAAGGCACTTCTGAGCGGCGAATACACGAGTGCTCTGTCCGGGGGCGTTAATATGATAACAAATCCAGCTCTGTATCAGAATCTCCGTGCTGCGTCTTTCCTGAGTCCAACTGGTGCGACTAAAGGATTTGACGCAGGCGCTGATGGCTATAGCCGGGGAGAAGGATGTGGCCTTTTTGTTCTCAAAAGACTAGAAAACGCATTGGCTGATGGCGACCAAGTACTTGGGGTCATCGCTGGCTCCGCTGTGAACCAGACAATGCGAGAGTATGGAACGTCAATAACAGCGCCTGTCTCCAAGTCTCAGCAATCCCTCTATCGGAATGTTCTGAGCCAGGCCGGCCTAGGGCCATCGGACGTGACGTACATTGAGGCCCATGGAACAGGTACTCCAAGGGGAGACCCGATTGAATGCGAAAGTATTCGAAATGTCTTTGGAAGGAACAATACAGGACGTCAGCAAACGCTCTATTTCGGATCTGTGAAAGGAAATATAGGTCACTTGGAAGCAGGCTCGGGTGCTGCGGCACTTTTTAAGTCAATCCTTATGCTTCAGAAGAAAAAGATTCCGAAACACATGAACTTTAATAAGCTTAATCCCCAAATACCTTCATTGGAATTGAAGAAACTGGCCATCCCCACTGAGACAATTTCGTAGGATGCTTAATTCCGCGCCATTTACATCAGCAATTATGGCGCAGCTGGAAGTAACGGTGCTCTCATTCTGCGCGAGGCTCCTGAACCCCCCAAAACGACCTGCGCAAGACCCACGGAAAATAGCCCTCTGCCATGTCAATTGATAACGTATTTCCCAGGCGAGTGGGCACCCCCCAACCGAGTGGGCACCCTCTATATCCCATATTAAAAGCTATAATTTTATATCAAGATATCTCCACGAATAAAGCTTCAAATTATTTAAAATTAAATATATAAAGTAGAATAATCTACTATAATACTATATTTAAATTTTATCTTCATAATTTAAATATATCCTTCAAATACAGTCAGTAATGGTTGTATACTGTGTAAATCTAAATAATCTTGTATTATGAATAATAAAAATATATTAAAAATTTATAAAAATATACAGAGTATCTAGAAAAAGTAGTTATATCTTTTATTTAAATATAGGTTATTTTGAAGTCTAGGTTGTGAAGATATCTTGATATAAAATAATGGCTTTTAATACGGAATACAGGGGGTGCCCGCTCGGCTGGGGGTGCCCACTCGCCTGGGAAATACGTTAACTAGTTATCCATCTCTGCTTATTCAGCTGAGAGCCTTCAAGCTTACTGCGATCAGCTATTGCGGTACCTCGCTGAGCAATGCTTCTCTTGGAAGCTCTTTCGATGCCGGAGAGCTGGATTCTTCTACGCAATCTATAGCGCTACCTAGTCCACCAAAAGCTCTTTATTCCAGCACCGTTAGAGGATTCAAGCTAGATGAACTTAGTGCCTCGATCGAAGAAATTAAGGGAAGCTTCAATGAACTTTCGGATGAATCTCAATTCCAGAACTTCTATATTAAGGTACATCCACGTCAAGTAAAACTTGCCACAGCCTACGTCGTCGAGGCTTTCAGATATCTGGGCTGTCCCCTTTCTTTAATATCTCCAGGGGAGAGCTTATCGCTATCGCCCGTTTCTCATCAGTCACGACATGGACAAGTCATGAAACAGCTGTACAAATTACTACAAGATACAGAGCTCATTTCACTCGAAAAACTTGGAGAGCACAAGAGAACAGCTAAGCCCGTTAACTCCACTTCCTCCGCTGATCTTCTCAACGCCATCATACAAGACTTCCCTCAACACCGGTTAGAGCACCGTCTTCTGAGTATCACTGGCTCCAGGCTTGCGCCCTATTTATCTGGCGAGCTAGATGCTCTGGTCTTGATTTTTAGAGATCAGATGGCTAAAAACCTGTTTAGCGATGTATATCTCAAAGCGCCTGTGTTTATGACAGGAACAAAGCTTCTCTGCAAATTTCTGTTATCCATCCTCAGAAACAGAACCCAGCCCGTCAAGATTCTAGAAATTGGAGCCGGCACTGGAGGAACAACGGCTGATGTGATTCACTGTCTTACCAGCAACAATATTCCATTCGAGTACTGCTTCACAGATCTTTCCCCATCCTTGATCGCAGCAGCCAGAAAAAAGTTCAAATGATATCCAAATATGGAGTTCATAGTTCTGGATATTGAGCAGGAACCTCCATTTAGAAATCAGTACGATCTGGTTATATCCACGAATTGTATTCATGCGACGAGGAGTCTCACTGCGTCGACCAAAAACATCCATAAACTGCTCAAAGAAGGGGGAATTCTCTGTCTTGTGGAACTCACCCGGAATTTGCCATGGTTTGATCTGGTTTTTGGATTACTTAAAGGGTAGTAGCTATTCAATGATGGTCGTGAACACGCGCTTGCCCATGAACTGTTCTAGGAAGATAGTTTAAAGCAAGCAGGTTTCTCATATATCAACTAGACTACCGGCAGCACGAAGGAATCAGAGCAGCTCCGCTTGATAACTAGTGCGAAGATGGCTCACCAAGACGACCTGTTGAACAGGGAAACTGGTATCAAAAAGCGCACAGGGGAGAAGATTAGAACCGTCACTTCACCTCACGCATTGTCAGTATATTCATCACCCGAGCGATTTGAGGGAATTAGGCCCTGTGGGTCAGCCGTGCTTCTAACTGGCGGCACAGGCAATCTTGGCACCCACATCCTCCACCAGCTCATTAGGTAATCGAGCAGACATCCGCCGGGTGATTTGCTTGAATCGATTGGCAACAAACAGTGACCCGATTCAACGGCAGCGACGTGCTTTCAGGAATAGAGGTATTAAGCTTACGGAGCAACAGTGGGAAAAAGTTCAAGTTCTCGAAGCTAAATCAAACAATACGGCCCTCGGTTTACAAAACGAACAATACCAGCGTCTGCGAGAGCAAGTCACCCATATTGTCCACAACGCGTGGCCGATGAGCTTCAAGCGGTCCTTGCACACATTTGAACCTCAATTCAAAACACTCCACAACTTGTTGGAGCTCTGCCACGAATCCAAGTACGGCGCGAGACTCCTGTTCATCTCCTCAATCGGAGTAATTGGCCGTCACCCCAATACATTTACGAATAGACCAGTTCCAGAGGACCCCATGAGAGACTGTCAAAGTTCTCTCAATTTTGGATACTGTCAGGCGAAGTATCACTGCGAGCAGATCATAAATCGGGCGCTAGAGCAGGATACCAGCCTCCAAGCTTCGTACGTCCGAGTTGGACAGATCACGGGTTCCCAACACTTCGGTTTATAGAATACAGAAGAGCATTTTCCGGCTCTATTAAAGACGTCTCAAACAATAGGCGCTCTGCCCCAGCTTGATGGAGTAAGTTCTCGGCGCAGCTAACATTGGTATTTTTGAACTGCACTAACGATAACGCAGTTCGCCTCCTGGCTTCCACTCAATATTGCCGCTGCCACCGTCAGTGAACTCCTATTAGATACGGCCCATTTCCGAACGGTGTATCATATCGAAAACCCTATTCGTCAGCCATAGTGTGAGCTACTCGGTTATCTCTCTGCACACATGGGGCTGCCCATCATTCCCTATAAGGAATGGCTAATTCGAATGGAGGCCAATGAAGACAGCGTGACAGGGTCACTAAATCCGGCGAGGAATCTAAAAGAATTCTTTGAAAATGGCTTTCTTCATATGTCCTGCTGGTCGGTTGTGATGAGTACGACCAGTACAACGTCTGTCTCTGCGGCTCTACGATCAGCCAAGCCCGTGAGTCCAGGGGTCCTGTCACTGTATATTGAGCAGTGGAGGAGGGCTGGCTTTCTCGGGTAATATATTTCAGCTCTGCGTGGCCCCTGCATTGACAAGAGAGTTGCTTGTCAGCCGCCGCTTTCCCAGTGCACATTAAGCAAGCCTAATGCGCGATCTCACTATTGGGTGATTTCCGTTCCTCAATTTCTTTCGTTCTGCCAGAAGGTATTCCTATAATGAGAGCGTCGGTATAACTCACTTCAGGCGAGCTCCGATGGGCGTGAACAGGTCCGCATTGTTTTTCGAAAGTTTCCCCCTACGTAACATCCTGGCTCTAAGAATGGGGCCCTAGAAGGTGAGTGGGTCGGTGGTAGGAGGTATTAAAGCAATTGAAAGGTAGAGGAGCTATCGTTCAAGGTTAGATCATTAAGACTTTCTTCGCAGCTCTATTGGTTCCATTTCCTTCCCAATGTTGTCCTCTATCCAATCTCACCTCAGCCGAGGCTAGGATCAGGTCATCGGGCATAACGAAGGCTATCGACACTATCGGCCGTGGGGCTGGTGGAGCTGGACGGGTCGAAGATCCTCCGACCAACGATACGAATGGCTTGTCTGTTGGCATCTGGCGCTGGTCCAGAGTCGGGGAAGCTCTGGAGTAGAGCCAAGGAAGGAGGGGGAGTGGAACGAAGTTAAGACTGGTAATTAAAGGATGTAAGACCTCATTTATAATCGACTGATTTCTAAGCAGTTCTGTTTCATATCCTTGCCAGCACAGCCGCTGGTTATATATGAGCGCTGTTAATCCAGACTTGTGTCTTTCCCAGTAAGCCCACTCTGAATCCATACTCCCTACCGGTCTACCATTCCTCAACCAAGAGTCCCTACCAACTGCCACCATGGTTGTGTTCGACGCATCTGCCAGCAGCGAAGATGTCACCAGCGCCTTTGCCTCCGAGATCAAAGGTCGCACCTTCGTGATCACCGGCGCCGGCCAGCCCAGCATTGGCAGTAAGATGGTCACTTCGCTGGCCAAGTATGGCCCCGCGCATATTATCATCGCGTCGAGAACCGCCAAGAAGGTTAAGCCCGTGCTCGAGGAGATCAAAGAGATCGACCCGGCCCTGAAAGCGACCTTCGTCCAGGTCGATCTTTCCGACCATGACTCGGTGCGCCAAGCCGCCAAGGAGATCCTGGCCGCGGCGCCCAAAATCAACGTCCTCATCAACAGCGCCGGAAACATGGCGCTGAAGGAATTCACTGTCGACAAGCAGGGCATCGAACTACAGTTTTCGGGCAACCACATCGGTCATTTTCTACTGACGAACTTGCTCGTCCCCGCTCTTGTCACTGGCGCAGCGGAGGGTGGCAATGCTCGCGTCGTGAACCTGACTAGCTCGGGCTACCTGATCAGCCCGGTGCGTTTCAAGGACTGGAACTACTCGGACGGCAAGGAGTATGATCCCTGGACTGGATATGGGCAGGCTAAGTCGGCGAATATTCTGTTTGCCTACGGTCTGACCAAGAGGCTGAAGGCTCGTGGCATCACGGCCGCAGCGGCACACCCTGGCTATAACGGCGACACGCAGTTGGGCGCCCACCTGACGTGGGACGACTACGGTGGAATCTTCCCGGCGACAAAGAAGAATACTGGACGGGACTTTGAGTTCGAGGAACCCCGATTCAAAACCTACACGCAGATTACCGCTACGCCGCTGATTGCTGCGCTCGACCCTGAGCTTCCTGCCCGGTCTCCTGCGTATTTGCAAAACAGCCAGGTAACCCACCCAGGAGCGGAGTATGTGCACGATGATGAGAGTGTTGAGAAGCTCTGGAAATTGAGCGAGCAACTTGTGGGGGAGAAATTCGAGTATTAAGCTATAATGGGACGTATTTTACGTGAGGATTCTTGAAAGTCAGTAGAGACTAGATACATCATCAGGAAACAAGCAGAATGGATGAAAATCATATCAGTTAAAGTACTACTTCTTCTGACTGTTTGACAGACTATATATTTTGTAAAGATCACAAACCAGGTGTGGAAAAACTAGAAGTGCCTATCGAGCCACAAAAAGGTGCTATAACACCCAGTACCCAGTTGCGCTCCAAGTGCAATTATCCAGGTATGTTGCTCGCTGACGCGAGGTTAACACTCCCAAAACTGACTGTTGACCGTGTGGTCAATAATTTGTCAACTTTTGATTCTTCTCCTCTAAAAAAAAAGAAGAAGAAGAAAAAGAAAAAGAGGAAGAAAGAAAGAAAACCGAAAGAAAAAGCACATAAATATAGATAAATATAGCCGTAGCATAGTCTTCTTAGAATCAAAAACTAATGGTGTCGATGACGCAAACTTAGGATAGCAGATATATTCGAGGCTGCAATAGTCGCTTACACCTACGCTCTTGGCCAGGATGAAAGTAGACTGAAACAGGAATACGAAAGAGAAGCTAGTACTCATAAGCTTACGAAACCAAGAAGCTAGTAATAAGTTACAAGCCTCTCGTAGGCTTGATCGAACCTACGCGTGGAAATGCCACGAACTACACGTGGGAGGCCAGAAACACACATGGAAACAGGGGGTGCAGCACACCCATAATTAACCCAGAAAATTGCACCGAGTTCAATATTCCTCGACAAAAGATATTCATCGATGAACATAAACCTCAAATGCGTAAGATAGAGTACAGTATTCTCGGTAAACAGCAGTCACACTCGACAGATGCTACGGACTCTGGAACATTGGAAGGCTTGCGTGGCACCGGTTACTGGCCAAAGCCCTGTTATCCTCCGTCCTGGGGGCCAGAACGACTGTCAGCGGTCTCTAGAATCAATCGAAACCGATAGTCGGGATCCTGCATCTGGCATAGCATCATGCCATCAGAAAGGGAGTGCCCTAGACAATCTCACATCGCCGAATCTATCATCTTTCTGGTATAGATCTTATATTCAGCTGGCTCCTTCGGCTAATCCTGATCTCACGGCCGCTCGCAGGCTGTAACGATAAGGTGATAATGGTTTCAGATACACCAGTCACAGATTTCTGCCTGCGCCCCAATTTCTATGCTATATCGGATAGGTATCGGCGCCGATGGAAGGATGTAAGCCTTGTTAATTTCTCGAAATGGGGCCGCATTCTAGAGTCGTCTGCCCGATCAATACGGACTCCAGTATAGACTAGATGGTTGATTCTATTCCTGGCTTTGGGATCAAGGCGGCCGAAGCGATGATTCATTCTAGGTATAAAGGGCTCTTCGTGACCTGGCATTCTCGGGATTATTTTACTCAGACAGCATCTGCTGTAGAGGACTCCGTTGTTTAATACTGCCAATATGAGATTGCTTCCTCAGCTGCTAGCGTGCGGTCTTGCACTCCTGTAATCACTCGTGGCCGGTACTTCTGTGCCAGAATACTTTGAAAATGCTCCCATCACGCGGCGAGACCTATCCGTATAAAAGGTGGAAGCAGAGCTAGGTCGAGTTCTTTCCCGGGGAACCACGATCTTTGGCCCGTCCGACTCTGGATGGGACGAGGCTGTGGAAAGGTATAATACCTTTGCCCGACCGGATATTTAGATTGTGGTGTAACTAGGAAAGGAATCAGATATTTCAAGAATTGTAAGTGCCTTGGTCTTGTCGGTCACATTTCAAATATAGCTTAATGCGTTAACACACGGATAGGTCAAGTCCTGTAATAGGAATAGCATCGACTTCATGGTCGTGAACCGGGGACATGCCATCATCTTCTCCGTAGGAACCTTTAAAGGTCTCCAAATTGACATGGTGTCTCTCACGAATATCGACATTCAGCCCGATAAGAAGACCGCCTGGTTCTAGGAAGGAACGTATAATGGTCAGGTCATGGAAGTGCTTTGGCAGAAGGGATACGTCGCAAGTGAGTGTTCTCGTTGCCTTGAGAACTGGGAGCATGAGTTAACAATAGTCATTTGTTAGCCACCGGGAGCTGTAGTTGCGTCGGCATGATGGGCCCCGGTCTTGGAGGCGGCCATGGCCGCTATGAGGGTCTCTACGGCCTGATCAGTGACAATCTCGTCAACTTGAACGTTGTCCTTGCTGACGGTAAGGAGATCCGCGTTAACAATAAGCGTCACTCGGATCTCTTCTGGGCCATGCAAGGCGCCGGCCACAATTTTGGCATTGTCACCAGTTTTGAATTGAAAATCTACCCTCGCAAGGTGGACTCATGGCACTATCACAAGTACATCTGGAAGCAAGACCAGCTCGAGACCGTGTTCGAAGAGCTTAACAAGTTCCACAACAACGGAAGCACCCCTGTGCTTAGACCTCGGCAGAGTCCAAACCCGCCCATGTCCAAACCCGTCCAAACCCGTCCACGGACGGGTTTGGGTACCCCATAGATTATCCATGGGCGGGCAGATCAAGGGGGTGTCCGCCCACTGTCCAAACCTGCCCGTCCAAACCCGTCCACGCGGGGCAGTCGTAAGATGCATAGAGTTATACAGTAATTTAGAATATTTTAAGGTATTTTGGTTACGAAAAGTCCAGATTATATTAGTTTAAAGTAATAGAAATTCTAAAAAATAATAATTTCTATTTATTCTAACTCTCTAAGCCGCTTAGAAGATCTAATTATCCTCTCTAATATATACTTTCGACCAGTCCCCTCTAGTAATAAAAGAACTATCTTATTATTATTATCATCCTTATTATCACTTCTATTACTAGTTTTATCTTCCCTTCTAGCTCGAGCACTCAGTAGGGGCACCTGCTAGCTAGATATCTTAATAGTTAGCCGAGTATTATTTAGATTAAATACAGATTCTTCCTCTTCAGTATCACTAATCCTATCTATATAATCCTCTTCTTAATTAGTATTTAATTCTTTATACTTAGTCTCCTGCTCATTTTTTATCCTATCTTATTTTATATCCTCTAAATAAAGATCAGTAAGTTCAAACTTAGTAGAGCATATATATATTATTAGATCCTGAATACTTATCGGCTTCAGTAATCCACGATGATAGTAATAGATATCCCGTATAGAGTTAAAGAGACGCTCTACACCTGTACCGGTTACTAGGATAGAGAGAATATCGCGTGCCGTAACTGCGAGTGCTAGTAAAGATAACTTTTATTTTCTCTAGAACTCAAGCGGGTCCTCTTTTATTATTTCTAAGATATTCTAACATTAACAGGATTAAAAAAGTATTAGAATAAGACTAACTACTCTTAAGATATCTCTTAATCTCATCTCCCTCACTCTCACCCTTATCCCAGTCCAGCATTACCGAAAGTTTTGAGCTTGTTCCAGGCATAGTTAAATAAGTTAATAAACAAGAACGCTTCAATGCTCGGACTTAGTATAGTTAGATATAATTATAGAAACTATTCCGGTATTTTTCACGCCATTTATACCCATTTTTAGACCATTCAGGTCGAGAGAAGTAATTAAGCTTATATAATAGGACAAGGATTATACCAATTATATAAAGATAACCGTGGGCTTATATCATCCTTTTATAATAATCTAATAGCTTCTGCTTTCCTGCCTTAAGAGCTTGCCGCATTACTTATTTCTAGCTTACCTTTTTCCGTCCGAGCTGGGCTAATAATCTCTCTAGATGCTTAAATAGAGTATTATAAATCTGGAAAATATTATAAATAATAATATCTTTAGTTTGATAGAGGGCCGTAGTGAAATTATAGAAGGACTAGATAATATAAAGAAAATAATTAATCTAGCGCCACTTCTCTTAATTTAAAAGAAGATAATCGTATCTATTCTTATTACAGAAAAGATTATAAGCAGAACAGATCCGTTTTACACGGCGAAGTATTAGAAATATTAAATTCTAGCGAGTCTTTATATCTTAGATTAGGACTAGGACTATATTTCCTGATTAAAGCTTTAAAAATATATCACAGCGTTAAGGACTAGTATTAACAAAGACTATAAAGGCCCGGATCTTACAAATATATAAATAGTCTGAGTATTAAATAGCTAGTAAGAATATACTTTATTAAGAATTAAAAGAATATCCTTATTTTTACCGGCCGGACGGGATTTAAACTCCCTCTTAGTAGACTTATTACTTAGCTCTAGCTTTATATAAACCAGAAGATTCTTAAGGCTTAATTAAATTACATATATAATACATGGAACTCGGATAACTAGTATACTAATTATCTTAGCTAGGGTTTTAATCTTATTATTAAGATAATCCATTAAGGTTTAGTTATTCGAAGCGTTATTAGTGGTAATTACTAAGATTTAATAGGTGATATTATAGTCCTTAAGCCGCTTTAGAAGAACTAAGCATAGATTCTCCCTAGAATAAGTACCCTCTAAAGGTTCAAAACCTAGTAGGAACTCTCTATAGTCCTAGTTCGGATTAATAAAATAACCAGTAATAGCTATAAAGGCCTAGGAAAATAGTAATATCTAGTAATTAAGTATAATTAAAAGCTTAGCTCCTTCGGGTAGTTATTTTAAGATTAATTGTTATTTATCTTATCCAGTTTAGTGTATTTACCGGTGAACTGTTCTTATTAATAAGAATTAAAAAGGCTTTAGTAATGCTTACACCCGCTGAAGAAGCTTCTAAAAAAGAGAATTCTTTATAGTAAGATATGGCAGTCGAAGACTAGTAATAAAATCTAATAGATCTTCTATCTAAGCCTTTTTATTAAATTATACTAATGCCGATCGCTGGGAGGAAGAATAAAGTTATCCTTAATATATATATTAATTAAAGAAATCAAACTAGATTAAAAGACTTACTTATCACTTAAATAGCTCTTTAAGACTATTAGTCTTAGTAGCCTAGATAGCAAGCTTCTGGCACTTGGTCCCTTTTAAATATCGTATTATTAAGGTTATCCTATATCCTTTACGATTTAGATAGTTAAGGAACTATCCACACTTCTTATATAATATATATAGATCACCGGTCTGGGCATGTGCAACTTGATAGAACGATTTCCATCTATCTAAATAACGTTTCCTTATATTAAAGAACTAGCCATTCTTCTTAGAAAGCGCATTTCTATAGAATGTTATAAGCCACCACTTAACAAAGTCATCTTTATTTATTTTAGTATAGAGAACCCAGTCTTTAATTATCTCCGTGCAGGACGATAACCAAGATAATTACTGATAATCAGTCAGAGAAATTAATATAGAAGCTGTTAATTAACTACTAAAAGATTCTAGATCTAGGACAGAATTAATTAGATCTTTATAGAATAATAAGGAATATCCCTAGGATTAGAATACTATTTCGGATAATAGTTAGAAAAATAGCTAGTATTAATCGCACAGGAATAGAAGAGTAGGAATAATATACGAAGAAGAGCGTTAATAGAAACAAGATATGGCGAGTTGCGAGTGAGTGTCTGTTTATATATTAGATAAGGATATAGATCTTATAGATAGCGAGTGATATATTATAAACAGATAATTTTAGCTAGGAATCCAGGCGTTATAATTAGCTATAATATACTATTTCTAGATGGGCAAGGTTAGATATGTCTAAACCTGCCTATTAATCCTAAAAATTTATTTAAATCTAACCCCCCGAGAGTAAGCTCCCTCTTTTAAAAAAAATTTTACTTTTCTATTCTCTAGTTAGAAACCTCAGGCACTATTCTATAGGATGATAAAAAGAACTATAGAAATAAGATAAACGCTATTTACTTAAAATTTTATTATAAAATAGTATATTTCTTATAATTTCTTAGTTAGATCTAAAACTTAATACAATATTTTACATAGAATTAAGAGATAATTATTAAGAAAGAAAATTACAGGAGAAGTAGTCTCTAGAAGATATACTAGTAAGATTATTAATATAAAATATATATTTTCAAGTTTAACTCTGCTAAAATAGTATTCTTGTACAAAACCCACGAACTTATATAGTAATAGGGCTAATTTATATATCTATTAGAACTTTCTAGTAAGAATTATTAAGAATATATTATAATTTTATTATATTTCCTTTAGTAAGATAGTTTTCCTCTAGTCTAGTTATATAGTGACTAGAACAAAGGTAAATAACAGTTTTTTATTCTGCTAAATCATGGAATTTGTGCCCGATTTTGTGCAAGAATGGGCGGGTTTGGGCAGGTTTGGTACTTAGCGTGTACGGGCTGGACTGGGCGGGACTTAGCGTAGTTGGACTTTGGACATTGAAGGGGTGCCCATGGACGGGTCATGGACACCCAAAGGGTGTCCATGGACGGACTCTGCCGAGGTCTACCTGTGCTCATGGGTATTAACTTCGGCCTGTATATGATGGATGCCAACGTTAGCGACACCACCGAGGTACGGCATATGCCCCTTTCTCCTAACCATAATATACAGATACCAGGTGTAAGGCACAAATACTAAGAAAGGTAATATGTATTAAACAAGAAATAAGTTGCGTGGAGATCTGAAGTGCGGGCGCTGAGCGGCTGCACTTGAGAGGTTTGTGGGTCATGTGCCTTGGTCACGTGACCCCGGGGATGTTAGGTCCCTGACACTACCCCCCCTCTAAACGCTGCTTGGTCCTCTAAGCGGTTAATTACGTATATAAAATGCAATTAAATAAACTTATAAAACGGTAAAATAAGTAATCGATCAGCTAGCGGCGCTTAAAAGGGGCGTTTTAATAATTATAGCCAGATTAGAGCTGTCCGGCGTGTCACGGCACGGGACTGGGTTCAGAAACAGGACACTATATTGACTAAGACGTCGCTTGGAGAGCTGTAAACAGAGCGACATGGAGTAAGACTAAATACTACTATCTGGGGCGGTGAAGGGTGGCGAAACCTGGAGCGGTACTGGTAGGGCCCGGTAGCTGTACTGGGAAGGCCCGACAGCGGTTGGTAGAGCCTCGGCGACCCTGGTGGGACCCGAGTCTTAACACTATTCCCCTCTTTCTTAAAGTCGCGAGCTCCTGCGAGCTGAGCGGCGTATCTCTGATACTAGTCTTAGCTTATTAGGGTAACGCTCGTGGAATTCTCTCTATATATCCAGTCTATTAACATGTTTAATAGGTTCCTATGTTATTAGACCTCGGCAGAGTCCAAACCCGCCCATGTCCAAACCCGTCCAAACCCGTCCACGGACGGGTTTGGGTACCCCATAGATTATCCATGGGCGGGCAGATCAAGGGGGTGTCCGCCCACTGTCCAAACCTGCCCGTCCAAACCCGCCCACGCGGGGCAGTCGTAAGATGCATAGAGTTATATAGTAATTTAGAGTATTTTAAGGTATTTTAGTTATGAAAAGTCCAGATTATATTAGTTTAAAGTAATAGGAATTCTAAAAAATAATAATTTCTATTTATTCTAACTCTCTAAGCCGCTTAGAAGGTCTAATTATCCTTTCTAATATACGCTTTCGGCCAGTCCCCTCTGGTAATAGAAGAACTATCTTATTATTATTATTATTCTTATTATTACTTCTATTACTAGTTTTATTTTTCCTTCTAGCTCGAGTACTCAGTGGGGGCACCTACTAGCTAGATATTTTAATAATTAGCCAAATATTACTTAGATTAGATATAGATTCTTTCTCTTTAGTATTACTAATCTCATCTATATAATCCTCTTCTCGATCAGTATTTAATTCTTTATACTCAGTCTCCTACTTATTTCTCGTCCTGTCCTATTTTATACCCTCTAGATAAAGATTAATAAGTTTAAACTTAGTAGAGCATATATATATCATTAGATCCTGAATACTTGTCGGCTTTAATGATCTATAATAATAATAACAGATATCCTGTGCATAGTTAAAAAGACGCTCTATATTATTATTATTATTTAATCAAGTTTATTGTCCGCACCGAGCTATCTAGCTATGACAGACCATGTTTTGCTGGCCAGAGGTTTCGGCCTCTGGCCTCAATTAGTTCCTAGGGCTGCACCCCCTCTTTA
>JAPDKQ010000233.1:0-16313 GCA_027569665.1 Aspergillus bridgeri | reverse complement strand
TGAGGCTCGATCAAACAGACAATAGAGCTTCGTATACGGAATCTATTCCGTATTGAATCAGATTGATTTCCAATCAATCTGATATTCATCTTGTATATAAGATCTCATCTTTTCAGTTGTGAATAAAGAAGAATTAATCTTCCTCTGAATCACAACACTCGGCATATAGATGGTGACAATGTCCCCCCTTCTCACACCCATGCCTATCAGGACACACGATAGTCTGGAGACATCTCTCAGTAATTCTGCGTAGGTGACCTGCTGCGGTTCGTTTTCGGGTGTGTCACACTCGTAGAGCAACGCCACCTTATCCGGGGTTGTGAATGCGTGGCGGTCGACACAGTTGTAACAGGCATTTAGCGTCCCCCCTGTAAACCAGGCATGGTCGCCAGTTTCAAAGCCCCCATGTTGGACCCGTTCGAACGGTGTCTCCCATTTAAGAGATGCCGTTGCCATAGCCGACCAGAATTTATGTGGAAATTCAAGAGACTTCTGGTAAAGATGGAGGTATTCATCGAGGTTCCTAAGATGTGGGGTTGATGGGTGCTTTCTGGTAATGACTATTAAGGATTGGTTCCATGCTAGCGTGCTTTTGTTTCGGCCTTACTGGTGGTAAGAAACGGGAACATCAACAAGCCCGAAAGCTTCTCCCTTATTTTCTTCAGTGTTCGTAGTCATAGTCATGGTGTTGGAAAGGCGTGTTCAAGCTGAGTGCGGATGCTTGGATCCAAGTATTTGTGGAAACGAGTTACGAGATGTTCTGGAAAAACGACTTTCCCAGGGTATAAATATCCCATGGTTGGTGGTGAGTATATCGGTATATGTGTTAATCCACATACCAAAAGCAAGGCAAAAAAGGGAAAAGATAAAGCTTATCCAGGCGGCCAAATCGAGAGATTCCTGCAGCCAGGTATATCATGCCGAAGATCAGCGCTATCTCGTGAACTAGGGGCGAGATTACAGGTAACTGCCTAGATGCACTTCCACCATTAAAGTAGCATGCTAGAAATCATCCGTTCTACTCCTGGGAATGGTATACAATACTTGTGTAAAATTAGATATAGCTGCTCAGTATGGACTATCTGGCCAAATAATGTTGCCTGTAGCAAATATACCCTTATGACTTGCTAGATTGTCCGTGAAAGCCATACTTAGAGCAAAAATGGAAAGACCGCCCCTGTATGATTACAGTTTCATTTTTGCGGCTTCTGCTATGGAGAGAGCAGGCTGGCTGTCGTTTGGGAAACCGCTAGTTGTTACCATAGCCAGTAATATTAAAGTTTATATCGACAGGACGGGCCTTAAAATTGCTCCGAACCAAAGCATTCTGCATCGCATACCGCCTGGTCCCTCTCACTGCCGGGGTTGTAGCCTACTCCGGGAATTGTTAATCATGGCCCCTAACTCCGTTGCCACTGGCACAGAATATCAAATCAAATAATGCAAAAAGTTGTATAGTGAAATGGCTCCGGTTTATATGCATTTTTAACGTTTTCATCGTACCCAAACACAATTACTGCACACAATGCAGGCAGATAAAAGAAGAGAACGGACTAGTAGAGGATCCGGTCACAGGTTCACATACGGGTAGCACTCCGTCTTGTGCCAAAGCAGTCCAGCGATGATCGTAACCGGGGTTGAGCTGGGGAGTCGAGCTGGTTAGGTGCGACGCGACAAGTAACTAGGTTAGGTAGGATAGGTAAGGTTCAGTCGATCACCCCTCATCCATGTTTTTCTAATGGCGCCCTTTTCTGTCACATAAACCAGACCGGGAAAGGCGCAGGTCCACGGAAAGAGTTAATACATTTAAAGGAGGGAGTCATAATATGACCCATGAATCAGCCTACTACCGATGACGGCGCCGTTGGCGGTAGTCTGGGCTGCGTTTCTTTCCTGATAGGGCACCAGCACATCCCCTCAGTATCTGTCTGACTCCGTCGGATTTTACTTAGGTTTAGATTTACTTTGGTAGTCTATGATGCATGAATATTTAGAACATACCATGACTCCTCGCATGGCATGGATGGAGATAGATAGTACTCCGTATGGTTCCTGGACCCGGCTTGTTCTTACCCGGTTTGGTGATTGATGGGCACGAGATATGTTGTGTAGGATTTCAGAAGATTATATTTAATAAATTTAGTAATTCAAAGCTATTTAAATCGATAGAAAAGTTTTATTCCTATAGTGTCACACTCACCGGCAAGCCACTGCGATCGCGGAGGTGTACCCGCTGTGCTGGTGGGTGGGCTCCCTCCAACTGACGGCAGCATGGCACTTATATATGACAGGTGGGTGGTGTTATTGGATCCCTTTAGAACTTCATGTTAGTCTTTCTGGTTTAGGGAACTGTAGACTACCTAGTGCACGTTTATACGTTAGTATTAAGGTGCAGAAAGTCCACTATTATAACTAATAGGGGAGATTATAAACCTCATTCATAATGAGAAGAAGACTAGAATAGTTGGTATTGTTTTATAAAATTTTAAAGTTGTTCACACGTTCAGCACCATATAAATTCCCATATAAAAAAGTGAGAAGAACAACTACACATGATCTTATTTGATATCGGCAAACCAAGCCGCAATATCCCCCACGTTGCGATCAACACAATCCGGCTGTTCGTAGTGC
This sequence comes from Aspergillus bridgeri, assembly GCA_027569665.1. Classification (NCBI taxonomy): domain Eukaryota; kingdom Fungi; phylum Ascomycota; class Eurotiomycetes; order Eurotiales; family Aspergillaceae; genus Aspergillus; species Aspergillus bridgeri. The sequence continues at coordinate 13,682 of JAPDKQ010000233.1, read as the reverse complement.
TGGAAATGGGAAACCTCGTTGTTCCAGATCAACTTCTTATGACTTGTGGGAATGGATTCAAAGTGGCGCTTCGCCGAGGCCCCATTCATACAGTTGTCGCCGTGGATCAGCAGCGCCGGCTTGTTCAGCTTCGCCACGCCAGGGACGGTGGTATAGTCAAAGTGGTCCAGATCGCTCATCACCGCGTATCGGTTCTCAAACCCCTTCAGGGTCCACGGCCCATACCAGGACCAGATGACCGGTCCCGGAAGCCCGGCCAGGGACCCGGTGTTAGGGTCCGCGGCCTTCGGATCCACCAACGGCTGGTACACCACTTCCCCGGTCTTGTCGTACAGCTCGCGGGCCTTCTTGGCTCGTTCCAGTCGCGCATTGTACAGCGCTTCTCCCTGCTCAGGGGTGGGCATTGCCATCGCCGAAATGTCCGCACCGGGCGTCCACGCCACACACCCGGCGCAAATCATGTAAATATCGGTTTCTTTGTCTCGGTAGTATCCCGTGACGGAGGCGACGCCTGCCACTCGGCTATCGTACGATGCCACGTCCAAGGATTCTGGGCCGCCCTGGCAGATGCCGACCAAGAAGAGCCGCGACGTATCGACATCGCCCCGGGCGCATAGGTAATCCAGTCCGGCAATCATGTCCTCGTTCTTCATCTTCGGGTTTTCCAGCCGTCGGGGCTGCCCTGTGCTTTCACCCACGGTGCGGGGGTCGAAGATCAAAGCTGCGTAGCCTTCATCTGCGAGGCGGGTGCCGTATTGAAACGGTGCTTGCTCTTTTATATAAGAATACGGCCCCGTGATAACGATACCGGGTGGCTTGGTGACATTCGTTGGTTTAAAGAGGACACCGGCGACTGTTTCCCCGTGCGAAGGATAGGTGACTTTTTCAGCGGTGTATTGACCGTGTGAAGACATTGTGAATAACTTGATTAAATCCGATTTAATGAAGTCCGGTACGTTATGGATTATGATGTTTGACTTGACTGTGGCCGAGAGGATCCTTCGACGAATCTGGCCATGTTTAACTAACCCAAAGTTCACGGGCGTTATGACTTCACGACATTCCTCGTAGAATTCTATGATGTATTGAGTTCAAGGGAATCCGAATCATATTCGCGAGTGACTCTCCGTTTTCCAACAATTATCGCCGATAAAAGCGGGTCGAGGTGGGGATTAATGCCGACAGACCAATCGAGGGCAAAGAAGCCGTGGGGCTGATTTAACGCCGATAGCCAATATGCATGCGTATCAGATTCTGATCTGCAAGGGATAGCGAAGTACTTCCGCATTTTTAGATAGTTCAAAGGATAGGTGACTTTTTCAGCGGTGTATTGACCGTGTGAAGGCATTTTGAATACCTTGATTAAATCCGATTTAATGAAGTCCGTTACGTTATGGATTATGATGTTTGACTTGACTGTAGTCTATTGCATTCCTCGTAGAATTGTATGACGTATTGAGTTCAAGGGAATCCCAATCAAATTCGAGAGTGACTCTCCGTTTTCGGACTTCCAACAATTATTGCCGATAAAAGCGGGTCGAGGTGGTGATTAATGCCGACAGACCAATCAGGGGCAAAGAAGGGCGTATTATTGAACCCAAAATGGAACACTCATCGTTCCGGTTCCCAGCAGCCTCCCGCTGATGCCCATGTTTCTACGCACCAGAGTCGGTGGCGCCGAGATCCTCATCCATATGCTCTGGCCAAAGGCTCTGTTCCCAGAGGAGCAGACAGTAATGCAATACTTCCCAGCCATCGCTGAGCTGGTTCTTATCATTGACTTCACCAACGATATACTCTCTTACTACAACGAATTCATCCTCGACGATGAAAAAGGGAATTTCGTATCGAACTTTTCTATAACGCATCACATGCAGCAGTCCGACGTCCTGAGAAGTCTAGCAGCGTACACGCCCGAGGAAGGCCGTCATATAATTGTGCATTATCACATCCACTCTGCTAATCTCTGCCTACTTGATACTCCAGCTCTTGGCTTCCGTTTACGAGATATTGGAGGGCCACCAGGAGCTGCGAAGATCGGTGGCGCAAATTGCGCAGGGCTGGGTCATCTTGTGTACAGCATATCGACGGTACCATCTTGTTGAGCTCTTCGAAGAAGACCAATATTTGCCGCCGTACGACGAGGACTCGTAATTCACGAAAAGACAATGAAGGGTTGGGTTTTATCTGCAATATCCTACAGCAAACAGGCTTGCCTGTGAGCGATTTACTATGTCTGGTATGTGGATGGTTGAAGGACAGTCTACGGTATATATGTGTTTTGCTTTACCAACTTTGGGGCGGAAGGACTATTCAAATCAGTTGGCGTGTGACTTACAGTGAAAATGATTGTTTTGTGAATCATTTAATTACTGATAATCATATAGCTATAGCCATTTGTTAATCACCATATCTAGAAAGCTGATTTCATCTATGTTTATAAGTATCGGCTCTTATGACTACGTGATCTCGTCATTACTGAACATTGAACGTACAGTACAATGATACTTATTGGCTAGCATACAGAGCGTTTGGGTTGCTATTATTCAGGATATCGTAAAAAGCACCAGATTAACGTAGACGTCATTATGTGGACATCATGAGCTGGTAACCGTATGATTAGCACGCAGTGGAAATGTCGCATCCTGCTATTCTAGCTGGCATAGACCCTATTATATCAAGTAGTGAACGAATAGCTACTCGGTATACAGTAGTAAATGTTTTTCATCAGGCGCAATATTTTCTGGAATGACTACTACGGCAATAGCAAAAAAAAAAAAAAAAAAAAAGAAAAAGAAACAACACGCGGAATGTACACCTAGTCACTTATTCATTTCGCAGTCAACAGCAACATTAAGATGGAGTTCTTCTTGGCCGGTAACAGACTGGGGCGGCACCCACTTTCATGACACAGGAGATTCGCCAAGTCCTGTAAGAATGGAAATATTTGCTTCGAAAATAAAGGTGTCTAAGAGCAGATCTTCAAGCTGCTTAATGGCTTCTTCCCGTGACCACGATATTGTTATATTGCCAAATTTGAGGGCTGCCAGGCGCTGTAGATGGACGAGACAGACAGATGACCATGAGACGCTTTTTGCCCATTGGAAAAGCTGTAGAGTGATTCCATCTGTGTTGTGGAACGTTTGGCTATCCAACAGCACTTTCAGTGGTAGACAAATCGGAGAGCATTCGCAATCGTATCCATCGTCTGCTGGCTTGAGGAAAGGCGTGGAACCAAATGAATAGCTGCATGACTCTTTGGCATCAGCTATTAAATGTTCCAAGGGGTCGGCGGACGGGGTGCTAATAAGGATATTAGAATGGTGATCAGGAGCTGACCCATCCGTTACCTGCGTTGTTTGTTCGCCGTTCGACGAGGATGCTATGGTAGTCAGTATAAACCATAGTAAATATGACAAGTCGATAAAGCATGTAACATACAGGTAGAACATCTCGTAGAGGATCTTGTAGGAATGGATAAAGATTCCAGGGCACGCCGCACATCACTAGGCATCAGCGTGTATGTCTGACGAGATCGCCGAGGTCTCTGATTAATGCTCTCTTCAAGAAGTTCAATTGCCTCTCGCCTGGTTTTATGCTTGCTAAGCGTGGCCAGTAAGAAAAGAAGGTGTTTGCTCCATGACTCGGGTGCAATATGCTGCGGCAGCGCTTGAGCTACTGGCAATCCCCACTGATGCTGTATTACCTCTATGCTCGATAACTTGGCTCGATCAGACTTTTTAAATCTCTCAATGATGGGCCGAATAATTTCTCGATAACTGACCAGCTGGCGGTATTGCTGTAAAGAGTCAAACCTGTAGCACCAGAGATTCGAGCGACAGATATACTCCCAAGCAGTATACACCAACTCCGCAAACTTGTCATCGACAACCGCGCTGCCGGTAAGGATGTGAGTAAGCAATTCTAACTGTTTCAATTCAGGAAGACCTCTTAAAGCATTTTCAAGCCCTTCTCGGATGTCTAGAGCCGAACCGTTGGTATGGATGAGGCGGAGTAGTTCCATGATGGGTCTGACAAATGGGAATCGATGATGACAGTAATAGTGGGTCAATTAATTGGTTCCACGGAGGAGATCACAGCTATGATGCCAAGATAAACAATGGAGCTTTATAAATCTCGATCTTGATCCAAGGAATAGCTCCCAAGTCTGGGCACCCTAATTGTCGAAGGTGCCAGAACTACAACGGGGCGTCATGTGTGGTACCTGATTAATATACCACGCCTTCTATCATCCCAGCCACACTACAATTATGCAATTCTGCGGAATTGCCACATTCGCAAACCTTTTTCCAAATAGCTTATGCCAACCACAATTGAATGACAGATATAGACTAATGCGACACAACCAAACGAGGCACTAACGACCTGGAGAATAGTGCGATCTTCAAAGGGGGCGATAATGAACCCTTATAGGTTAAACTGATCTGGTGCCGTGCACATATCTTCGCGTTGATTGCCATGGTTTCGTTCTGTGCGACATTTTTCTGCAAAAAGGTCATGCGCATGCAAGATGCCAAAAGGGGATCGGGGCTAATCCCCAACACCTTGGAAATGGAACCCTGTTGGTCCCGGTGTTTCTGACGTGCATATTCAGTAATGTGCGATCTTCGAAGGTGGTTCGTGAGGAAACATGATTGGGTCATGACAGGACCCTTGCTTGTAGAACAACTTGGCTACTTTTCGTTTTGTGCCGCGCTTTCGCACGGCGCCAAAGGGGGACCAGGACTAGTACTACTCAACCCCTGAGAAAATATGAAGGATTGCCGGTTGCCCGTCTATGGATATGTCTATTGTGGCCTTCACACGAATCAAGGATCAGGTGCATGATATAGCGAGGTTTTCGCTATTTCGACGAGATAAAGTGTACCAGACGAAAAGTCATAAATAGAACTAAAGTGGCGGAGTAAAACTTTCCTTTCAGTACTTATGTAGTCCCCCCCTGGCTTGTGATAAATATCAGTAGAGTTCTCTCTAGACTAAGCCCTTATGTATTCCTGTCCTGTCCTTGTAGCCACTCTTATGATTTACAAGGGCGTCAAGAGATACCAAGAGGCAGACTCTTGGATTCGAATCTCTTGGCGTCAGGCCGAGACGCCAGGAAGCAATGAGGGTTAATTTGGTGAAGATTTAGAGATATCACGTGTTTTGCAGAGGAGAGGTTTGTTATCAACTCCAATACTTTCAGATGATGCCAAGTCTCGCATGCCACGGATTACGCGAGTAATTCATTGGCCACTGCCTTGGGCACAAGATCGACTAAAAATAGTACGGAAAATATACTTGCAAGTGAGCATCCAGTACAATTCACTATGGAACCCCTCGATACGTACGATCGACGGGCTGCGTGGGCGGATGCAGGACTACATCCTGACGCAGTTGTGGCGAATCCCGAATCCGTGCATCAAACTGGCTTACTTCAACAGTTCCGATTCGCGGGAAGAGTATCCGGGATCTGAACGCCTGCTTGAAGGCCTCGAAAGAGGCGATGAAGGCGATGGTTACGAAGAATCCCAGAGGTACGGGCAAAGTTTTTCCCCTAACCCGTGACACGCAAACTAGTAGTGTGGAGATAGAGCGGGTTGCAAGGAGTGTATAGCGTCAGGCTAGGGGTTTAGCATCCACATTTTAATTGTCGATTAACCTGCTCTCTGGTTTGTCTACTATTTGGTGTATTAGCGCTCGGACACATCAGATTCTGCTATATTCGGCAGGGCGCCCGCATACCCCGTTGCTTCAATAGATAGACCCCATTAAATTAATATAATTTTTATTGGCCAATTGAGTAAATTTCTCTCCTTCAAAATGGCACATGATATAAAGCCCAGTGGAAGATTATCTCTCCAGGATATTAGGCCGTTGACTGCAACAGGGCGTTCGAAATCCAAACGCATTGATACTTTGAATATTGTGACGCTCGGGAAATCTTCAACGTAACCCAGGTTCATAGATCATTCTTTTGGCTCTGTTTGATGAGGTCAGCAGCCCTCTCTGCAACTGCATACAGAGTTGTGGCTCTAATGGAAATATACTGACGTCGACGACGCGTAGATTGTGCGTAATATGCACCCTCAGCAGCGTATCTACAACACCTCCCATGCCAAGTGGCATCATGGCACAAGTATCTACTGGGTGAAAGGAGGAGAGTAACTCATCCTTCACTGCATGTTTAGCCTACTCTAAGTCGGTTAGATCCACTTCGCTCGACTCGGGGAGGCGGCAACCAGGCTGCACAACCCTTGGAAACGGCTCCGTGTGAACTACCTTGTCAATGTATTGTGTATGTCGGGCAAGTAGTTCCAGGTCCATCGGGTGTTCCAGGCAGTTGGGATCAAAAGTCGGCTTGTCCCGTGGACTGAACCGCGAGAAAACGGATGGCTGAGTATCCCCAGCATGCTGACTTATTGTCTTCTGTTTCCTCTTCGAATATATCTGCCATGGTCATCGGCCCGGGCTTGGTGGTGGACTGGAATGGAAGAAAGATGTATTGAATGGCTGGGTCCTGGTTGTCCTGCAGTATTTGACGATGTATTTGGGTTTATTTGCCTCTGCCAGTCTGATGCTGGTTCTGGCTATCGGGTAAATTTGTCTTCACAAGACTACGAATCTCATGTGTTGGGACTTTACCTTGGCCATCCACTGATGGGAGAAATGCAAGACTTATCGGAAGTCCCCCTAGAGGGCCTGACTTGGTGTTCTGGTAAAGTTCAACAAGTTTCCCGAACCCCGGTCGCCAGTAGGTCACCTCCGTTATTGCTCGTGAGGTGAATCTTCTCAACGCGTAACTCGGCCCATTTGGTAAGATTTCGTCTTTCCGCTGGACGATAAGATGTCGCGTATCCCCGTAAGCCAGTGGCAGGATCAACAGACAAGGGGCACGTGAAGGCACCTGATTTATCGCCATCAATAGGGTCCTTTTCATCCTGCCAGCCAAGCTTTGCAAATGCCTCATTCCACGCTTTGTTGGATGGCCGGTACACAGACTGCTGGGTGTCCGACAGGGAGGGGGCCCTGAGATCCGTGCTACTGGGGTCGACGTAATGATACAGGCCCAGAAGCTCTTTAGTTGGAGTATCTGGCTTCTTATAGGTATGAAACTTTCACACATAGGGCGCCATTTCCTCTGCACCCCAGCCTTCGTTTCTTAGGGCGGTCCAGGCTGCCCAGTCTTGCCGAGACGGATACACAATCGCGGAGAAGTTGAGGGTTGATGAGCCTCCCAGAACTCTTCCCCGGGGCTAGGGGATCTGTCGACCGTATACATGGGCTTGTGGTTCGCTTAATAAGTCCCACTCGACGGATGGGTCGCCATATAACGTGGTCAATAGCCCTGGTGTCTCAATGCGATGGTCCCCTGTTCGATCAGGCCCGGCCTCAATAAGGAGGACAGTTGTAGTTTCATCCTCGCTGAGACGAGATGCTACCACCATACCATCGCTCCCTACACCAATAAGTTGGACTGCGGTAGTCGTGTCATATTTGCGGCAGTGAGGCAACGTGGAAGTGGGCCTTCCGCAGTTCATACGTAGTATAGTCCGTAGTCTTGGCTTGATAACATTTACGACGGATGAGGATAACTGCGAGGATCAATTAGCGGATTATATACCGCACTAGATGAGATGGTGGCACTCACGGTCGCTGGATGTCGGCCGGCACCGACCAGCAGAATGTCCGTTATTTCCCATATAATCGGTGGACAGAAGGGGTTTAAATCCTTTATTGCGCTGGCTACGATATGACATGTACACCTACATGAATATTATTTCCCGCAGGATTGATCAACGGTATGCGTTAACTCGAAATAGAAGTGATTATCGAACTCCACGTCGACTCTCGGGACCCAAAGGGAACCGGGTGTCCACTGGGCCGGTTAATATTTCCCCAACGTCCCCATGCAAGTCAAGTTGGCAAAACAGGCGTCCCGTATACCACCAATGGCCGGTTCATAGCACAACCTCAGTGGACGCGGCTTTGTGGATCGGAACCAAAAAGACAGGATCTTGCCCTAAGTTACGGCTTTGAATCCGACGTCCAGGAGACCGAGCAAGGTTCCCTCTGCACTGTGACACTGAACATGTTGCCACAGTTGTAGGATCAGGACTCAAAGCCTCGGTACTTCAACTTAGTCGACGAGGCATACCTGCCTACACACATTACGACAGAGTGACTATAAGGTGACAGAGACCGCCTGTCGGGATAGCTAGAGCTCGGTGAAAATGCTTGTATTCAGGAGGTGTGGAAGGTAGAGTAAGCTCGGCTAAATACACAATGTGGCTCATGTGACCAGCCACGTGAGCAGCCATACCGGCAAGCTCCAACATTAGATATATAATTCAGAGTTACTCTAGTAAATAGCTATCATTTTATATATTTAATTAGTCAAATTTATTAGAGTTGGTGGTTAAATCGCTTTAAATAATGGTAGCGATGATTAAAAATCTATAGCTCACTTAGATCCACGGCTCGCTTGTGGTTTATATTAGGTGACCGCGCTCCCTTATTACCTAAACTAAGTTGGTTAGTTGTAATCTCTCCGTTATATCCACGCTAGTTTCTCGTAATCTGCGGGGTTTCGTTGTGTTCCATAACATCGATCAAATGTAGTTGTGACTTGCACGGAGACATGACTGACGGTGCATCATATCCCGATTTGGCCTGGTAATAAGTAGATTGACGTCGTCGCATGTGTCCATGAAGATGCAGAACGAACACATGTGAGGTATCCAGTGAATTATAATCTCGTCTTAGATACAGAACATCATCTTTGCCATACAACCTACAATAATAGCCCTTCCGTGGCTCTACATCATTGATTTTCGACTTACGAGAACCATATTGCTTCAAGTTGTTATCCCTGTTATAGCCATTTGCGCTTCGACGCTTTGGCAGCCTACCAAACCTCCGCCGCAGGTTACCTGTCGTATAATTATGGATTACCAGGAAGCCTGCCGAATAAATCAGAACGCGACCCACCGCGACACCTTCGATAACACGTCCGGCCTTGACGGCCTCATTGCCTTCCTGCGACAATTTTTTGCCGATAAAAATATTCTCCCCTTTGGCAACTTCCGTGTCGAAATTATCCAAGCGGATGAGATAACCACTATGGTCGACTCTGTCGTGGTACGGACCGAGATTCTGCCGAACCGGCCCCTCTCTCCACTGACGTCGCTTCTGGATGAGGATGGCACAAACACGGCTTCCACCGCCTCCACTTGGTTCGGGTGAGATCGCCGGCTAGGATATGATAATACGCTCTTATTAACTGCTTGTTTCAGCGACGACATAGAACGTGCCATTGGCAGTAGCACTGGTAAGACATGCGAAACGAATATGACGGAGAGGATTTCCTGACTTTTGTGTGCCAATATCACAGTTCAATCGGCTCGAAGTAGGCGTACGACATTAGACTCTATGCTTAGCGTTGATTGCCTCCCGACTGCATGGGAAGGTGGTATAGTTGAGCCATTTACGGGCCCACCTCAGGACAGTATTGAGGAATATCCATTATGCGATGAACGAAATGCGACCGCAGAAGCTGGCGCTGGGGCTGCAGACGGCACCGCCAGTGACAAGCCAGACCTACCTCTAGACCCTCATGCCACACCACCGCACAACGATTCTACCGCGCTCTTGAGAACATCGCCGTGGTCCATGTTCTCGCTGCAGGAGCCTTTTATGGGAATAAACCAAAATGAGCCTTCATGTTCACGTCCTTGGAATTCTCAGATACATAGAACTGCTACTACATTGCAGCCCCTAAGTCGCTGCGACGGGAGCCTTCCCGATGGGTTACCGTCTAACAGTGTGTCTAGGCTGTCTCCTGACCCTGAGAGAGCCCCCGTTCGCCGATGTTCAACTACTCAGACTAAGACTACCACTGCGGAAATGCGCATGGCTGCAGCTGCCCGATGCCTCTTGCGGCCAGATTGTCTCCAATATTTGGAAGTTGAATTACCTCGCTGGAGTAGATGGGGTTTATGGCAGCCTTCGACCAATGTTGACCCTGGCATCATAGGTCAGTATGGGGAGTACCACCAGCTACAGGTCGTGTACTACACCATATGCCAGCTCCATACAAGGACAAGCGACGACGCGATTCGCATACGTATAGCCGAGGTGGAATTATACAATGAGTACCAGCGCGCATTCGGGGCCGAGCATGCTGAAGGAATCTCGCAACGAAAGCATGGTGTCGGACGTGGAGACGCAACGGGGGTTATCGACGACATATTGCGGCGAAGCCACTCTGGCTGGCCCACATTCAATGAAGCACAGCAAAAGGCTTGTAGGGCCCAGTTCCACCATCGTAAGCGGTACGGCAAGCGGTGGGCTATGCTTGCTGAGACACTGGGTAGTGGTATCCTGTTTGTCTGCTCGCAAAGGGTGGCGAAGATGGTGTAAGTACTGTGTCTGCAGCACCTCACGCCACAGCTGACGTCCTCTAGTCAAAACACAGCAATTACATCAGGCATGCTAAGCATGTTCTTGAAGCAAGCGCGAACAAACGAGGTAGACATGCGATTATTGGACGGTATACGAGGGCTAGCACAGCAGCTGTGCCATGGCCAGGCCTGTAGCATGGAGAAAGTGGACGCCTTCTTGAAGGAGGCAAAATTGACGGCGTCCGGCGGCCGCCCTTTACAATCTCGCGCGATTGGGCTATTGGAGACTCACAGGCCTGCCTCGTTGGATGAGACATGAGAGTTTGATCTGTTTGTGCGATGCCACCGGCATAGTGTAGGCAAAAATGTAATTTCAAAATTTCGAAATTACTGAAATTCGGCTGCTTGAAATGTAATTTAAAATTGGCCTTGAAATCTTGAAATGGCGCTAGTCCTAAAAGGGAAATGATAATCTGATCTTCTACCAATCAAAAGCTTCAAATATAAGGGCGGGATATCGACATCAGGTGCTATCTATCCCCGCCGCCGCCGGGTTGGCCGCTCGGAACTATCTGGAGCTCCTTGAGGCCGTTCAGAGACACGCTTCGACCTCGCCCGCATTAGTCGAGTTGAACCTGAATCTGTTGTGGGTTTTATTGAAGGACTAAGGGGAGACTCCGAAGTTGGCATTAACAATGAGTTAAGCCTCGAATTCAACGCAGATATGAGGGCAGGATTCGTTGATGCTGAAGCTGAAGTCAATGCTGAATTTAATGCTAAAACTAGGGCATACGTTGGTGATTGCTCTGGCGGTTGCTCTGGTGGTTCTGGTGGCTGCGCTGGTGGTTGCTCTAGCGGTTACTCTGGTGGCTGCTCTGTCGGTTGCTCTGGTGGTTGCTCTGAGACCTCTGATAGATCGTCTAGTACTTAGTTTCGCTGCAAAATCCTCTCTATCTTGTTATCCTCTTCTTGAAGTAGTGATTCTTGCGCGACTTCGGGAGGCCGTTCTGCCCGGAATTATCGTTTATTGATCTGCATAAAGAGCAATTTCTCAACGCGGTGAGGCTCGAGTCTATTTCGGACTTTTGTATGCTAAAGGTTTATCTGTGAAAAGGCTCTCTCCGCTGCTGCCGAATTCGCTATAGTATTATAAAGGCGACGAGCAAAGGGTGCAAGAAGCGGAGCAAAGTCCCCCTGTATACGAATATCGTAAGTAAGGCCTTCGTTTTAACCGTGGATAGTATAACGTACTGCTTCAAGCCAAAAAAGAGATGGGCTCTGGACCTTCCAGCAGGAGGCATTATAAAAAGCGCCCGTTCTCTGCCTAAATGACAGAAATTCGTGCCAAGCGGAAGAGCTTCTGTCGTCGTTCTGTAGAGGCCCTAGGACACCTTCGATATAATTTCGAGAGCTCTGGTTAACTTTCCCAGGGACTCTAGCGGGGTCAAGATAATAGGCTACCTAGTGAATAGGCTCCAGCTGACGTAGTATTCGACTTTACCAGCCTATACTATCTAAATAGGACAAAAAAACATCCTTAAGAGATGTTTAGGAGGCTAGTGTTCGTAGATCCTTATAAAGATCTAGCTACCGCTGCGTTACCTCTATAATCGATGAGTTCCGAGCTTCAGACTGTTTCTGGGTAATATATAGAGGCTTAAGGATTTTAATTAGCTCCTTTAGTTGCCACTAGAATGAATACGAGTTCGCTATCCGAGTAATCTCCCTTCCCCTAGCAGTCGAGGTAGCAGGAGTGATAAGTGTCCACTTATAAATAGCTTCTTGGTAGTCGTGAAGCGAAGATAGTATATTATATTGTGTTCCCTATCTAGTTATAACCGACGTAATTAAAGCCTTCCTAGTACCCCACCTCTCAATCTGCTTTATGTTATGGAACACAACGAAACCCCGCAGATTACGAGAAACTAGCGTGGATATAACGGAGAGATTACGACCAACCAACTTGGTTTAGGTAATAAGGGAGTACCGGGATGTGTTCGAGCCACCAAAGGATGGTGAGCTCCCAGTAGGTACATGGTCCGTTCGACCACGAAATCAGACTTCAGGAAGGCAAGGAGCCAACCCACAGAAAGATCTACCAGCTATCGGAACTGGAATCGAGAACCCTGAAGGAATACATCGACGAGAACCTCAGAAAGGGATACATCCGGAAATCGTCGTCATCGGCCGGATACCCAATCATTTTCGTACCGAAGAAAGGAGGAGAGCTTCGACTGTGTGTCGACTATCGGCACCTAAATGGAATCACCATATAAAATTGGGCTTGACTCAAATATTCCGGTGCCGGTATCCTGACGTTTGGTTACGCAGTTCGACTTCTCGTGAGTAGCCTCGATCTTAAGAACAAAGGTGTTCTGGGGAGCGAGCGGGGCATTCCGGTGCAGCCTCGACGCTGCTGCGATTTAACTGGATGCTCGCAGGAAACGAAGGCCCACTTCCTAACATGCTATCCGAAACGAAGGTCCCAAATCTAGAATCTCCCCACATCCCCAGCTTCACTTGATTCTTCTCTGCTAATCATTAATACCTACACATGACGGCTTCGTCTAGTCTTATTGACCGCCAGACTGACTAAGCACTGCATTATGTCTGCCCAAAGTTTCTCTACTGAGGGTGTGGTCGCTGGGGGCTTTAGAATCATGCGAGCGGGATTGGAAGGCGAGAGGCTTGTCAAAGCTTACGGCAAGCCTGCCCTTGAAAAGTCTGCAAAGCTGACAGCTCAGGTTGGTACACACCTTTGACGTGCAACGAGGCAGTCCTGACCATCATCGCAATAACTGGCAGGCAGCTAGCTGGGGTGTTGAAAACCCGACTCTAGCCACCTGTGCAGTTGTCGGCCTTACTGGCGCTGCTCTTCTGGCTGCCCCCGGCTGCGCAACAGCCCCAGCACTGTCGGCTATAGGGTTCACGGCGGAAGGTATACAAGCAGGTATGCCCAGTATCGCAGGGGAGCCAACAAGATAGGCTCTGGCTCTTGAACTTCTGGAAGCTACTAACTCTATGCGTACGAAATACAGGGTCTTCAGCTGCAGCCTTCCATAGTTCAATCGGGAATATTGTACCCGGGAGTGCGATTGCTCTGGCGCAGAGTGCTGGCACAGGGGGATATGGCCTAGCGGTTGTGAACGGGATTACGCAGTTGGGAGGTGCTGCAATGATTGCGGGAAGTGCTGGCAAAGGCTAAGTTATGAACCTATGTGTTGATGTGCTAGGGCTTTTCTCAGAAATACTCTACTCACTCCTGACAGGGTACCATTG
>JAPDKQ010000232.1:0-16386 GCA_027569665.1 Aspergillus bridgeri | reverse complement strand
TTTAGGGTTTTAGGGTTTTAGGGTTTTAGGGTTTTAGGGTTTTAGGGTTTTAGGGTTTTAGGGTTTTAGGGTTTTAGGGTTTATAGGAATTGTTTTTTATAATGCGCTTATTCGCAACAGAATCGTCATCATGTTCTAAGCAATCTCGCTTTCTCTTTCGACTAAAGTAAAATATAGACGGATCAACATTAGGGTGCATTACATATGCTTTTTGCATCACAACCCGATAGATTTCATCATACAAAACAGGATCATCTCCTAGTCTTTTCTTGATAAGATCAGAAATTGTTTCAGCGTTCAATGGTTTTTTCATCAACCTTAATTCCTGTAAAATCAAGTCTGGATTCTGCATTATTCTCTGTTTGTTTTCAGCATAGATTTGTTTGTTTCTTTCAGATGGATAGACAAATTCACCATTTCTTAGTCTCTTACGTAAGACATAGCCCTCGTGTTGTGTAGGAATCAATGCAAGCCCACTATCTGCAAAGGAACGATGGTCAATCTTCTGGCTAATATTCATATTCTTCAATGCCTGATTGATAACTTCAGCCGTTAATTGACGACGATTTAATAATGCATCTTTAGTAGACAGCGCTCTGTTCTTTGCAAAAGACAATTCACCTTCTTCGGTAATCGTACGTCTTGATACAAGAAAATGCACATGTGGATTATTTTCATCAGTATGTATTCCATATAACACAACATGACCTTGTGATATAAAAGCACGCTGTGCTATTTCACGCGCGATCGCTTGATAGGTTTGAATGTTCAATTCTTTTGGTAAAGCAATGACTACTGTATGGCCAGTTTGAGCAGACTCAATATGTTCTGCTAAAGCATCCTTTTTTTTAAAATAACGTTGTGCCCATTGGTCTTCAAAATTTTCTAATTCATTCCAAAAGTTCAAATTGCTACACCATGGAAAAGCTCCTTCTGGTGTCAATTGTTCCCACACCGCTATTGAGCCTGCCTTTTTGGTAAAATCCGCAATTAAATCGCGGCGAGTTTCTTCGATCTTTTGCCCAGTAATATAAGCCGCCACCTGTACTGTACTACGTCCTTTACTACGCGAAATCACCGTTTCATGATGATGAAAAATAGCCATTTTGCATTCCTTGCATGCGTGATCCATTCCAAAAAAGATCACTTTCCTTTATATGTAGAGAATTTATTCAGCTTTTCTTAAGCTTTACTTTTTAGGTTAATAATAATGCGGATAAAACGCAATCATTCGATATGATATCAAGCACAACACCTAACGAATTTTTAAAATGCAAAGTCACTAATCTATCACATCATTACACTCGTTGTATGAACACAACAAATTACATTACAAATGAATAATAAGTTTTTAAGTGATATTCTCACCGATACAATAGATGCAGAGCAAAAACCCTTATAAGGTGTCTAATTCAACGTCAGAAAGGCTAGTAATTTCTTTGACTATGGTACGGTCAATGCCTTTCGCTAACATTCTTTTAGCATTATCTCGGTTGCGTTGATACTCACCCAATACCACACCTTCTTGGCGGCCTAATAGCAAGCCTTTTTGTAAGCCTTCTTGTTGTAATTCTTCTCTAAATGTCATAATTTGCTCCTGTTTGTCAGGGAATGCTTTTTGGTATAATTCTATCATGTCTTTTCCAGTAAAGTCAGTCTCTTTACTCAATTCCATTGAGTAATTGAACGTCTGTTGAAAATAGGATTCAGTGGTTCGCGCAATCAAGGCACCCAATAAACCTTGTGCGACGGCATGTTCTAATAAGGCGTGTATCCCTTGTTTGATTTGAGACATTTTGAGTAAGATTTCCATCATAGATGCTAAACCATCTTTTTCGAGCTCTTCAATCGAACGTATAGTAAGATCCACTAACTGATAGGGCTTGAACATGAGTTGCTGCGCTAAACCAGGGGAGGTGAACATCTCATAAATATCGGTGGAGTACGGATACGGTGACACCGCACCATGGTAGATACACAGTGGATAGACAATCGGCAATTCGTCATGGTTAGCATTCAGATGATCCCGCATCAGATGTGTGGTGTATTCTAAGAAGCGAAATGCCATTTGTTTATCCGGGGTCGATTGATGTTCAATCAAAAATAACAGGGGAATATACCCTGTTTCACCATCGATTTTGCAACGATAGACGACGTCACCATGCAATTCCGTTAGCATCGGTGTGACATAACTTTTGTTGGTTATTTCCAATGTCTCTAAATCTACCTTATTCAAGACAGCTTCCGGTAAATGGGATTTTAAAAAGTCTACTGCAATGGGTTTTTGCATTAAGCTTGCTTTGACAAATTTATCATGTGGATTGGAGATCAGTGACATAAGAAACAACGGACTTTTCTACAATTTTATGTACGGCATTATGTTAAAAATTACTATACTTCCCTAGTATCATTATTCGTATTATCCAATGAACCCATCACTTCGTGTTTGATCGAACCAAACAAGTTTTCTTTAAAATACGCTTTTAATGCACTCATACGGGGAGCTTCTATTTTAAAACGTTTTATTTCAGTAGGTAAAAGTGCTTCTTTCTCTTTTTCAGAGAGTGTCACCAACCACTTATCAAACTCAACTTGACACCATTTTTCTTCTTCTGCTTCTTTCTGCTTTTGCATGGTAGCTTGTCTCTCGTTATAGAGACGCATTAAACGCGCCTCAGGCGATTCATAATTATCAGGGGGGGTATAGGGCCCCTTACGCAACACACCCATCAGGAAATTCACAGGAGACGTATTCAGCGTTTTCGCTTTATCATTATGCTCAAGGTCAAACGCAAAAGCATCAATCGAGTCTTGAACCATTTTAGGTGTCAAGGTATCGCGTTTAAATAATTGGATTAGATGATGCAGTGATAAACCATTGTGACGTAAAGGCTCGATATTGATTTCGCGCCATTCAAGGGGTAACGATAATGCATCACCCTCTTCTTCTTTTTCCTGTGAAGGAACTATCGTGTTTGGTACACCAATAGAATTTTTAGTAAAAGCAAGTACATTCTCGAATTGATTGTTTGCAAAATATTGCAATGCATGTTCATAAGCACTACTCGGTACAGATAAAGTAAGCGTTCCATTCAAACCTTTTTTACCTACTTGTCGCTTTAAAATACCTTTTTTCTGTAAACGTTTAATCACCGTCTCACGACTATTACGCGTTATACCCAACATCCGATCAAACTCTTCTGATGATAATTCGCCTGTCGATAACCCTTCTTTCTTCGAACAAATTTCGATCACGAGGAGAAATAATTTTTTTTCATTACCTCTGAGTTGTTTAATTGTTTTTTGTAAACTTTGATTAGATTCATTAGGCAATTTATCTCCAACCGGCGCTTCGCTAACAACATGTGGTTCTGCAAGAGGAGTAAACTCATTTTTTTTTACTGGGGTAGACTCAACAGGTTGAGGTTTGACGTGTATTACTGGTGTTGAAGGCGAAATAGAGTCTAACTTTTCTGAGGAAGCAGGGTTATCGTTTTCTTCTATATTACTGTCTTGTGTTTTATCGTCAGCTACATTCTCTTTTACCACAGACACAGGGTTATTATGCGCACCGCTCAAATCCCAAGGGCGATAGCTCTTCTTAGCAAACTTTTTCTTTACTCTTTCTTCCAATAACCGGTCAATATTTGGCATTGTTTAATCGCATGCGGATAGATTTACGGTTCGACTGTCTCCAGCCTCACAAGATCAGGTGTAATACCCAATAATTCTCGGGTCAAATTATCAAAATCCATTCGAACAGATGATTTTTTTAATATACTAAATATATTTTTGTTCTCATCCGTAATATTAGGAATTTCTTGGGTAAATTGAACAGTTGTGGTGAGCATTTTACCCTCTAAATCAGGGTCAGAAATCAGTGAAAATAATGCTTTATCCGATAAGATCGTTTTACCACTGAACTTATTCAAATAAATACGGTATTCAATTTCTTTACCATGAAATTTATTTAACGTTTCAATTTCTTGTTTTAAAATCTTTAATCCCTTTGCACTAAAAGCATCAGGGTTTAAAGGTGCAATTACTGTATCCACGTATAGACTCGCTGCTGTAACTGCTTGTCCCATCGTGGGTGGGCAATCTATAAAAATGAAATCGTAATTATGCTCAATGGGTTGCAATAACTTTGCATAGAGCTTATCCAATGGTAACCGTTTATTGACCAGTTCGTTGTCTAAGACCACATTTTCAATACGACTCGGAATTAAGTCCATTCCCTCACATACTGGGACTATACAATCTTCGATTTGCGCATCTCCTTTCACGACATCGATCAAAACAGGGTACTCATCGCCGTTCACACTGTTGCAATCGGTCAAGTTACCTTGTGGGTCAGTATCAATTTTCAACACTCTCGCACCATATGTGTTTGCACAACTGGCAATGTTTTCAATGGTCGTCGTTTTACCTGTACCCCCTTTGACAATTTGCCCAGCAAATTTCCTTGGTTTGAAATCGAAGTTAAATAACTGCCGTGCGACACCATAGTCGATAAAGCCAGTTTTTGCAT
This sequence comes from Aspergillus bridgeri, assembly GCA_027569665.1. Taxonomy (NCBI): domain Eukaryota; kingdom Fungi; phylum Ascomycota; class Eurotiomycetes; order Eurotiales; family Aspergillaceae; genus Aspergillus; species Aspergillus bridgeri. The sequence continues at coordinate 11,855 of JAPDKQ010000232.1, read as the reverse complement.
TTTGCATTTTCAGTGTAATGTTCTTTTTTCTTAGCTGCTTGTAAATAGCTTGCACACTGCACCCTACAAATTTAGCCGCGGACGCTACCGTCATTTTTGGGACGTTAGGTGATACGTCTATCGATTTTGTATTCATGAAAATAAAAATTAGATTTAAATAATGAACCTATCTTAACAAGAAAAAATTTTCGCGCAAGTGAACGGGTTTAAAATAATTTCATTTATTTTAACAAAATAAAAATTTTATTGGCAAACAAATCATCTCCCAAAATAAGATGTACGAAATGCCAATTAAGGTACGTGTATTAATATACTCTGCTAAGTAGTAGTTATTTATATATAAATACTACTACTAGGGGGTCGTTTGAACCCTTGTTTGAACCCTTGTTGTAAAAGTAGTTTTTTATTTGAACCCTTGTTTGAACTCTAATGTGAACTCTAGTTTGAACCGTTACTTGAACCCTTGTTTGAACTCTAGTTTGAACCGTTACTTGAACCCTTGTTTGAACTCTAGATGAATTTTTTTATATCTATAAAATAAGTATTTATTTTTTAATAGCAATATTTTGAACCCTTGTTTGAACTCTAATGTGAACTCTAGTTTGAACCGTTACTTGAACCCTTGTTTGAACTCTAGTTTGAACCGTTACTTGAACCCTTGTTTGAACTCTAGATGAATTTGTAAAATTTACGCTCAACAAGAGTTCAAACTAGAGTTCATTGAACCCTTGTTTGAACCCTTATTAAGATTTTGAACCCTTGTTTGAACCCTAATGAACCCTTGTTTGAACCCTAATGAACTCTTGTGAACCCTTGTTTGAACTCTTGTTTGAACCCTTATTGTGAGAATTTTGAACAAAATGATCCTGTTTGTTTTAAGACTATTTTTTAAGTATTTGGTGGTTTTTAAGAAGAATAGGGCGCTTGTTCCATTTTTAGATCGTTCAATGGGGAATTCGATATATAGAATACGTAAATATATACAATAGGGTTTGTAGGAGGAGGGTGGTATTTACCCTGAATGCAATCAAATAGCACACTGATACTAATTAACAATCATCCATTCATAGTCGTTCTGGAGGGGTAGTTAACGGATATCTAAAGGAGAAAATGCAGTATCTTGATGACATAACCTGCTGTCATGGGTCTAATATCTAGGTATAGTAAATTATTTTGTCTAGGAAATATAAAACCCGCCTGTTTCGCGTGATGGAACCGGGCGGATCATTTAACCATGAGAACAACTATATTGAGAAATTTTCCTTGGAATCAACGGAATCTTGGTTATGATTCAAATCACGGAAATTATAATTACCAAGTAGACGGTCTTGTACAATTTGATCGAGAGTTTCTTTTGGTAATTTAAAAAATGGGACTGTTTGAGAATGTTTGGCATGATGGGCATATAATAGATTAGCTTCTTTTAAGAAAGCTTTGCGTTCAGCTTCAGACGATAATAGGAAATATTTGGAATGTTTGGCGATAACAGAGGGGAAATGGTTCAGTTTTACTTCTGCCTTCTCTTTAATTTGTAGTGCTTCGTTTATTAATGCTTTTATTTGAGGATAGCAGTTTTCTGAAACAAGGCCTGGCACTTCTACATTACACGCTTGCCTTATTGCATCTTCGTCAAGAATAATACCACTAAAAATAAAATAGTTTAAACATTGTATAAATCGACTCTTGTCATGCACAGCCTGTTGATAAATTTCTTGGTGTGCAGGGTTTTTGCTATTTTCGTATTTTTCTTGTTCTAAACCTGTTCTTTTAATATGTAAAACTAATTGATCTATAATAGATTTGACATATTTATTAGAGATGTTCAGGTTGATGTTAGGATGTTTTAAAAAAATAGCAATTATATCAGGATTATTCAAGTGATAGCCTACATGCCATGCGGTATGACCTTCCATATTAACAGCATTAGGATCCGCACCATGCATCAAAAATAATCTAACAATCTCAGTATGCCCTACTTTAGCTGCTTCGTGAAGAAAAGAAATGCGTTTATTTGAGGTGAGTTGGTTAGCGGTAATGCCATGTTGTAATAGAAGTTTGACTATCTGATTATGTTGATCAGTTATATGTGGTTTCTGAGCAATGAGACATAATGGAGTGGCTCTTATTTTGTTTTTTGCACAAGGGTTTGCACCATGCGCCAGTAACAGTTTGACGACAGATATGTGCCCTTCTAAAGCAGCATGCATTAAAGGTGTGTTTCCCGCGCAATCGTGATTGTCAACAGACGTTTTATCTTTGGTTAACCAGGCTTCTACGAGGTCATAGTTTCCTTGTGCGGCGGCGTCATGAATCGATAATGCCGATGTGTTTTGTGTATCCATATTAAATAAACTCCTTATTAACGAAGGGTAGGTATTTAATTAAATTATCATTATACAAACCCTATCTTACAGAAAATAGCGTAATAATAACGGGTAAACGCTTTTAATCAACTATTTTTGAGTTTTGGTCGTACTGACATGTTGATACGCATAGAACTGGAGTACTCCACAAATCCTGTGGATAAGTCGGTGGATAGCGATGAGAGTGAGTGGAGGGCGGTTCTATTTTGTTTGGAGCATAGCGCTGACGAGCGTTGGGTGATCAAAAAGTCGACAGGGTATTGATTGTTCGTCCATGCAATGTCCACCTAGAGTATACCTCAAGTTTACAATCCAAAACCCCCTATTTTATGTCAGACTAGACTCAAAAATAACGTTGATTGACAACTGTCTGGTGTTGTCACAAACTTATATCTGACAAAATGGCTTCAATACATAGGTAAATTATGAAAGGGCATCGCATTGGTTATCTTCGGGTGAGTACCCTCGATCAAAATCCGGAACGGCAGTTAGAAGGCCAAGCCTTAGATCGTGTCTTCACGGATAAAGCCTCGGGTAAAGATACGCAACGCCCACAACTCGCAGAGCTCTTACGCTTTGTCCGTCAAGGCGATACGGTGGTGGTTCACAGTTTAGACCGGCTCGGGCGTAATCTCGATGACTTACGCCAACTGGTGAACCAATTAACCGAGCAGGGCGTTCGACTGGAATTTATCAAAGAACAACTTGTCTTCACAGGCGAAGATTCCCCGATGGCGAAGTTGTTACTGTCCGTCATGGGGGCTTTTGCGGAATTTGAACGGTCCTTACTCCGTGAACGGCAACGGGAAGGGATTGCACTAGCTAAACAAAAAGGCAAATACAAAGGACGGAAACGGTCATTAACGCTGGAGCAAATTGCGGACATGAAGGCACGGATACAAGCCGGTGATAAAAAAATTGTGGTCGCGCGTGAATTTCAGATCAGTCGCGAGACGTTGTATCAGTATTTGCGGGTAGACTCTACGTTGAAAAAATAGGGTAATTTATACGGATATACGATCAGGTACAATGCATTTATATCTTATTGAACAAACATCATGTTAAGCGGTAAAATGCAACAATGAATAAAAAAGAAATTGAAAAATTAATTTTGTTAGGCGAGTCTGACACACTTGAATTTAAAACTTCTACAGCCCAACTTAAACCCGCTTTTAAAACCGCGTGTGCTTTTTTAAATGGCACAGGTGGTACTGTGTTGATTGGTGTTAATCAGGACGGGAAGAGTGTAGGGCAAAACATCACAGATAAAACGCGAAAAGAAATTGCGACTGAGCTGAGTAAGATAGAGCCCAATCCGCCCATCGCCGTACATTATATTGCGCTTGAACAACAAGATAAATGGATGATTGCGCTTTATGCGCCAAAAACTGATTATGCGCCTTATCTGTATGATGGACGTGCTTATCAAAGGCATCAATCTAGCACAGTCAGGATGTCACAACAATATTACGAACAGCGTCTGATCAATAGAGGATCACTGAACTATAGTTGGGAAAAGGCACTTATTAAAGATTATGATGTGTCAGATTTAGATCATGAAGAGATTCATAAAACTATAGCCTATGGTATTAAAGAAAATCGCATTCCTTCTATCGCACAAGGCGAACCTATAGAAATTCTTTTACAACGATTAGATCTCATATCAGATGGACAATTAAGACGAGCCGCTATTGTATTATATGCTAAGTTGCCATCGTTACACTTGACACAATGTGCGATTAAAATGGCTCGATTCTCTGGCACAGATAAATTAGGGGCATATCTTGATAACAAGAGTGTGCAGGGTAATGCCTTTGCTATATTGTCTGAAGCAGAATCGTTTTTAAGAAAGCATTTATCTATTGCGAGCTTTTTTAAAGCGGATCAATTTCAGCGTATTGATAAACCGACTTTACCCGTTATCGCTGTTCGAGAAGCATTAATTAATGCTATTTGTCATCGGGATTATGCTCATCATGCTATTAATATAACGTTAGCTGTTTTTGATGATCGTGTAGAAATATGGAATAGTGGGGAGTTGCCTTCTATTTTGAAAATCACAGATTTAAAAAAGATCCATCCTTCTATCCCACGTAACCCAATTATTGCAAAATCATTTTATATTCGTGGTTTTATTGAGGCTTGGGGGACTGGCACCAACAAAATGATGGCATTATGTCACGAATTAGATGTACCTCTACCAATATTTAGGCAACACTTTGGAGGTATCTTAGTACTCTTGCGTTTTAAAGCGCCATTAAGTACGGTTTCGGAGGTACCTAAACTTAATCTACACACGTTAAGTAAACGTCAAATCGAAATATTAAAAGTCTTGCTCTCTCAAGATTCTGAATGGGTGCATTACACTACTATTTATGATGGCTTGATGCAACCACCCGCAAGAAGAACACTTCAACTAGACCTGCGCAAGCTAAAAGAATATGGTTTGTTGAAAATGAGAGGTCATGCTCAGTCAGCACAATGGAGTTTAATTAACAACAAAAAGCCTAAAGAAGAAATGTTAAAGCAGTTGACGCAACTTGACGCAACTTGACGCAACCTGACGCAACCTGACGCAATCTTGGCGCAATAGTTTGAATATCAGTCAATTGACTTCATAAGATGTTTAATAAACAAGCTGTAGTACTCACGAAGAGGAGAAGAGGGTAGTGACACGTAAGAGGAGTGGATGGTAGGCTAAAAGAAATAAGGAGATATTATGTTCAGGAGGATATAGGATGCATCCAAACGCTTTACGCTGCCCCGTGTGCCAAGCATCAAATTCGGTTTGAATCGACAAGGAAACCAACGGTACCGGTGTCAAGCAGACGATTGCCCCCGCAAGATTTTTCTCTTAGAGTATGAATATAAGGGACATGAATTTGAGACCCAACAAAAGATTGTGGCCATGGTGCTCAATGGAAGCGGCGTACGTGAAACTGGCCGAGTCTTGGGGATACGGTCACTGCCCAGTTAAAAAAAGCCCCGACATTGAGCACGGTGAATCACGCCTACTTGACAACGCGTGACACAAGGTCAGCCGTGTCGTCAAGTGAACGTAGACGCCATCGAACTGGATGAGATGTGGAGCTATGTGGGGTGTAAACAAAATCAGCGGTCAGTTGCCGGCGTGTTTCTTTTATTTTCTCACCACTTAGATAAGCAGCTGCTTGTACAGTACTACGCCCTGTACTGCGTGAAACTACTGATTCACTGTGATGAAAAATCGCAATATTGAATAAATAATAACAGATTCAATAAGCACTATAGTGCATAAGTGCGCTATTAGCTAACTTTTGATTAAACTGCTTGTGTTCCATCATAAAATACAGTAGCTTAAACTTATAATGATTATACTTAGCACAGGCTCTATGAACATCCAGAAACAATTGGCTCAACTCGATCAAAAGATCAAAACTTTGCAACAAGAAAAACAGAAAATTGAATCGGAATTATTCAAGCCCGTGCAACAGGTTTTAGAACAACATGATGCCTTTCATTGTGATATGGATACCCTCTGTGGCGCGGTCTCCTATTTGTATTAGAGGCTATTCATCATAAAGGATCTGAGGTTGAAGGGTGGACCCAAAATGGACAGCGATTTTGTCGGCAATATAAAACCCACACAAAAGGCATGGCGTCTCACACAACACAGGCGCAATCGACAGTTATCGGCGCGCGATGACACATCACCAACTGAAAAGGAGTAAGTTATTATGGACCACAAAAGCCGTACCCGAACCTTAATTCAAGTCGGTAGCCTTATCAACGTTACCGGTCTTCTAAAGCATTTTAATATTGAGATGGGTGATAACCTAAGCGCTACACTATCGGATAAAGACAAGGTTGCAGCATTCTTAGGCTTTTTAATGGACATTAAACACAAAGTATTACCCGCTTTGACCGACGCACAAATCGAGACGTGGAAACACATGGGCGTTCAATTATTAGAAGAACGTTCAACGAAAAATGGACGCAAAAGCACTTATTTACATTAATTATCAATAGGACATACGATGATCAATTCCACTACACAAACCACCTTACATTCGGTAACAAAAATCACGCAACTACAAGAGCATACTGAAGATCTCATCACCACTAATCCTTACATTGCCGAAGCTCTACAACACGACCTATTTACCATTTACCAAAATGGACAAATGATTGGTCAACTCATGGGTCGCCTACAGATCGCAAATATGATGCATCAATTAGGATATCAAACTGACTTCATTGAAGAAATTACAGGACTTTCAGATCAAGAGATTGAGTGATTTAGGTTTTCCACTTAACTCTATAACTCATCACACTTTCTTACTTATTTGATGAGATCTGTGACAACTATTTATAGACACCCTATTTTGCGACTCGCCTTACGAGAAATCGACCTACAGAAGAAACCAAGTGCTTTTGAAAATACTGCAAGTTATGTGGGAAGTATAGTGTAATCATTGAAGCTTCATGATGGCTTGCACGTTCGAGAGTGGTAGTTGTAGTCAAATGCGAACAGGATGCCCATCAGATGTACCACCGTAGCAAGCACCACAAGGATATGAAAGATTTGATGGGAACTGCCGAATATATCGAATTTTCCAGGTTTCAATGACTCAGGAATTCGCATCTATGTCTATTAGTCATCCCATGTGATCTCATCGCATGATGCAAATACTAACCGTATAGAAAAGCGCTCCCAATATTAATAAGAATCCCTCTCCTAGGTAATAGGCCATACCAAAGTGCTTCAACATTTGTGAAAATCCAAAAATTTTGATTCCGTGAATAAGAGGCGCGAAGCCTGACAGACCAGTGCCGACAAAAACACAAACACGGAAAGTGCGCCAGCGCAGACCTTGAAACTTTGGGTGCAATAGTACAAATACCGCCGCCAAGCTGAGCGTGATTATCTGTATAGAGGATTCATTAGTGCTTATTTATAGACAAAAAGCGATGTTACATACCATGGTCCAATATATTTTCTGCAAAACAGGTTCACAATAAAATACCATGAGAATACCAGATACGAAGTCTCCCAGGGTTAAAACAATGATCCCCACAAAATCAAGCTGTAGCCATAAACCTGAGACACAGACCGAATGATTCATCAAGGTATGGTACGTAGCCGAAAAGCCCAGGCATATTGATGCCGTCAGCAGAAAGAAAGCAAACACAACATGATCGACAGCTGTAGCGTTGGGGTATTTGGTATGAAAATATTGATATATCAACCCTTCAGCCACAAGGAACAGAATGCCAGGCAGTAAATGCGAATAAATGTTGACCGTCTCGTTATGCAGATAGAACCAGCTCGCGAAGCTCGCACGAGTAGAGTTTGTCACAGGACGATAACCATGACGAATAAACTTATTGTCTTGGTACCATTCTGGTATATCGTTATAAGATAGAAGATTGGAATCACATACTCCAAACATAGTCTTCCGTAGTGTTTGCTCTTCCACGACCGCTCTTTCGACCGGAGGAGATGGTTTGCGCTGACGCAACAAGGACATTATAAAAAATCTGGGTAGAAGAAAGGGCTCTCGCTTCCTGAAAAAATTTCGGAGATGAATTTAATGTTCCAGTTTTTGGAAATTTTATGGGGAAAACCTGACTTTCAAATCTTTCCATCGGTTCTGAGAGAAGGTCTGCTCATATGCATCCACCGTGATAGCTGCATCACTGATCACAATCACACTTTTCTGCCCAACTCCGTCGCGCTATTTAGCGCTAATGCACATCCTATCCATATCAACAAAATGACTCATAGTCACGATTAAGCGCTTGATGACGACGGTGACAACAGCATCAGCATACCCATTAACCATATCTCCCATCAGACCCTCCCAAACTGCAATAACCCTGTTACACTCATTAGCAACTTAACAAAGGACAGCCTGCAACCAATCTCACTGTGCCCTAAGTACTGACACGTGCGTATCAAATCGCACAAACGGTTCAGAAGAAAAAAGCTGGGCATCTTACTTACAGGCGATAGAGGTCGAGGCGGCCTTCAAAATCTTCTTTCGACGATGAAACTTCAATAAATTCTTTGTAGGCAGCAATATATTCATCTCCAAACTTATCTGCAGGTTCAAGTTATTTTTAGCAGAGTCTAGACTCTTCTTTTGTCACCCCTTCACCTACTTTACTGAACGAGTCCGCGTAGCCGCTTTTGCCGATCAAATGACAAATAGAAAAGTTTATGTAACCACCTATTCTATTTATGTATCACGTATTAGCGCTACACACATCATCCGCGTTAATGCAGTCAAATACGCCACAGTACCGCCGTTAGAACCAATAATAAAGTAGAATGCAACCTTACGCATATGCAGCCTAGGCGGTTAATGTGATCAGTAATTTAATAGGTCACTCTCAAAATTGCACTTTTATTAGAAATCGGTGTGACTCCGGTGATGCCTAATCAATCCTGAAAGTTAAAATACCGCACGCGAACCCCTATAATCTGGCAAGAGCTGCAAGATTTCCAATCTCTCTTTTCATCCGACGCAAAATCTACAATGACTCTATTCCTGCGTCAGCGAAAACCCTCTTCTCTTTCACCGACTTCAGTTATGGGAGAATCAACAACACCTGTTACAACCCCGCTTGAAAACAGACATTCCACCCTTCTATCCTACCATGAGATGCCGGATTGGTGCCAAGACAACACCTTCATTCTTCATGGCTATCGCCCTGTATCACACTCTACTCGCGCATGTTTTGCCAGTTTGTTTTCTCTGCATAATGAAACTGTCAACATCTATTCTCATTTGATCCCAGGAATTCTATCCCTTTTAGCTGAAGGTTTGATGTACCACTATCTGCATACCCGATACCCCAAGGCAGTCATTAGCGATTACCTCATGTTTGCCGTCTTTCTTCTGGCAGCGGTCATATGCTTGGTAACATCAGCTACATACCATACGTTGACAAACCACTCTAAGAACGTTTCAACCTTATGGTTACGACTTGATTTTGTCGGGATCATTATCTTCATGCTGGGTGATTTTGTGTCTTGGACCGGCATGATTTTTTACTGCGAGTCCACTTTGAGATGGGCATACTGGATTATGGTATGTCAAAGAGACGCTCATTCGGCATTCTTAGACTAAAGATACGCCTATCTAGATGATCATACTTTGCTTCGCGACAATCTTGATTTTGATGCACCCAAAGTTCCAAGATCTACGTTGGCGCACTTTCCGTGTCTGTATCTTTATCAGCATCGGTCTTGCAGGTTTAGCGCCCTTCCTTCACGGTATCATTGTCTTTGGCTTCTCGAAAATGGTCAAACAGTCGGGAATACCATACTACTTTGCCAAGGGATTTCTCCTATTACTGGGCGCACTTTTCTATACGGTTAGTATTCAATACACAACCAACAAAAACAAACACTGATGAATAAGTACAGAAGAGAAGTCCCGAGTCATTGAAGCCTGGAAAGTTTGATATATTCGGCAATTCCCATCAAATTTTTCATATCCTTGTGGTGCTTGCCACAGTGGTGCAACTGGTTGGGCTTCTGTCTGCGTTTGATTACAACTACTATAGAACTTGTAGCCTTTAGTGAAACTATGTACCCAACTGCAGCCTAATTTACGTCTTACGTGTTAGTGTCACACTATCACAATTCATCCGCGCTAATGCAGTGTGATCCAGTCGACATGAAACACGTCGCTAATATGTCTGTGCGTTAGAAAATATCACGCGCCCTCTAATACCTATAAAAATATGACCAGATCGACTATTGATCGCTTTCTTGTAAGAACTTTCACATTTTTTATTTTGAACCTTCAATCGAAAACACAGGCACCAAAATGCAAAACACAACCCACAAACATGCTGCAGCTGAAAACCAGTTGCATAAGGTTGACCCTCATATTCTTTCGGGTAAGTCTTCTTTTAAGTGGTAGACAACAGCTAATAACGAATACTTTTCTGTCAGTTTTACCCCATGTTGTAGAAGTGTTGGATATGATACATCTTGCAGAGTCTAGATGGGCTAAGGCCATGCGACTCAAAATGAAGCATAATGATGATACTGAAGACAGCTATTTTCTCAAGGTCCGTATAGTAATCTATGGTGTATGGCATCATTCACTAATAATATTTAGATCTCCACTGGTTATCAGGGTAAGGATGCTTTGAAGGGTGAATTTGAATCGACATCCGCCATCTATTCCATCGCACCCGACTTTTGCCCGAAACCAATTGCATGCGGCACACTACAGAATGACCCAAACTCTCATTTCTACGTGTGTAAATTCTATGCGTTCACCGAGGGGATACCCGAGCCTAAAGCCTTCTGCGAGAAACTGGCGCGACTGCATTCGAATCACTCTTCTCCATATGGCCAGTTCGGGTTTCACTGCACGACTTATAACGGTGATCTACCTCAACATAACACTTGGTCTGAAAGCTGGGAAGAATTTTTTGCGAACGGCTTACGGCATATTTTGAAGGTGAGAGAGGAAAGAGCTGGTCCGAATCGCGCGCTGGATTTACTCTTGCCTGGACTCTTTGACAAAGTCATCCCGAGACTTCTGAGACCACTTGAGCGTAACGGTCGCACAATACAACCCTCTTTGGTACATGGAGACTTGTGGTATGGCAACGCAAGCATTATTGATGCCACCACAAAAGAAGGAATCGTTTATGATCCTGCTAGTTTCTGGGCACACAATGAATGTAAGTTACTTCTTTTTGATTAAAGAGTTTGAACACAAGATAACTGACATCTGAATAGACGAGTTGGGCAACTGGCGCCCAGAACGGAATAAATTCACCGCTCAGTATTTTGAAGCCTATCATGCTCATATACCGAAATCTGAGCCTGAAGGAGACTATGACGACCGTAATGCTCTTTACGCTCTGTAAGTATCCATTTACAGCATGAATCGTTTATATTAAGCTTCTTACACTGTACAGACGATTCAATTTGCATGCAGCCACTCTTTTCCCTGTTCAAGAATCATTCCTACAAATGTAAGTAAAGCATTCAAACATTTAGACACTGCCTAACCTATCTAAAGGGCTATAGAAGAAATCAGAAGGCTCAAAAACAAATATCCTGAAGGGTACACTACTGAGATGTATTGAACTCTACAATCAAGCATTACGGACCATCATTTAGAATTTAGGTAGTCTACATCAATGTAACTTTCAATATGTGTCCATCCTACTCTAAACGCATCGATCTCCCATACGAATACAGGCGCTTATTTTACAGCTGCACTAAGCAAAACTTATACACTCGATTCAGTGTAACGAGAACCCACTGCGCCACAACTGTTAATATTTCCTATTTTTAAAATAGTAGTCCTGATATTACCTCTTATTTGATCTGCTTCAGAAATACACGATTTAGGGTTTTAGGGTTTTAGGGTTTTAGGGTTTTAGGGTTTTAGGGTTTTAGGGTTTTAGGGTTTTAGGGTTTTAGGGTTTATAGGAATTGTTTTTTATAATGCGCTTATTCGCAACAGAATCGTC
>JAPDKQ010000231.1:0-16401 GCA_027569665.1 Aspergillus bridgeri | reverse complement strand
GCTTCTTTTGCCGGCATTTGCTGGCTGCCATGCGGTTTCGCTCGAGGAACTTCTCCCGCTTCTTCTTCTCCTTGTTTGCGTTGCTCTTGGGTTTAGAGGAGTTGTTGCGGCGTCCTGGTCGCTTCGAATCCTGTGGTTGATTCGGTGTCCCGTGTAATGCTGACTGTCCTAAACCGGGCTTAGGAAGCCATGAGGAAGACGGTGACAGTATCTCATCGAAGCTCTGGCCCGCGTTCTCGATGATCGCAGGCAGCTCGAGCCATTCTGATCCGAAGGGGCTGTTGAAAAAGACGTTGGAGGAATCAGCAGCCGTAGGGTCTGCGGCGGATAGGATATCGGGGTCGGAACCATAGAGGCTGAGTTCGGCGGCCATATTGAATGTCTCTAGTAACTGTTCGGAAATAGGCGATGGGATGTTTAAACGACACAGAAGAAATAGTCTTGGGAGAAGGCAGAATATGAATATTCAATTGACAGAAAGTCCTAAAGAAAAGAAAAGTCCAAAGTCTAGAACGATCGAGCAGCTAGCGGAGCCAGCTCCTATAAATACGTACCGCAAATGCGCATCATGCCGGATTTGGCCTACAAGGGAAAGGGAACAATGAAAAGCAACACCAGGCCGGGGTAGATTCACAATCGCCCGAGCAAGGCCAGTCAAGGACAGCTGGAAGATGTATCCATCATAAACTTGCGGTATGGACCCGCCGGAGCAGCTCCTTGCGGCGATGATTGGGCGGAGAATGACACCGGAAAGCTCGCAGGAGTGGATCTTCCCACGTCACCACTTCATTCCAGCCAGGCTTGAAATTGAATCCTTTTGCTCAGATACGTTGTTGCTGGTTCTAACGAAGCATGACGTTGCCACTCCCCCGTTAACCCAATGGATTTGGCTCCCTCCCCCATTGCAGCACCATTCCGGGATGTCGTACCACCTCCTGCACTGTATCTTGTGGGGAGTTGATGTAATATGCACCTACCATCAGCCTTGCCGGGGTGAACCTCCGCGGAGTCAATAATGTGCGCAATCGCCGCACGTCTGTTTCCTTCCCCAGTAAATCCGCGATCTAGATTCCACTCATGCAACGACTAGTACAAAGATCAAGGACTAAGTCACCAAGCCCAGATCCCTTAGCTGGCAGGGGTTCCAGCAGGGAAATGAGGCAGATCGGTCGATCAGCGCTTAGGTAATCGCCATGACCCTGTTCGAATGTTCTTTGAACGATGGACCAGAGTGATTGGTTGCAACCGGTTTCAGACACGGGCCGATCATGCCTTGATCATCGATCATCTCATCACCCAGCCCAGGTTTTTGAGGGCTCTGACTAGTTTCAAACGGCGAATGATGGCCGTCACACAAGTGACAAAAGTACTGTGTGGCGAGCCTGTGGTACGAGCGTTGGGATCCAAGGCCAAGTTTCTGGTCTGGCCATTTGAGTGCTCTCCGTTCCGGTTGGGATTATGTGGGGCATCCATAAGAGTCTTCATCTCATCTGTCAGTCTGCTTGCATAAGAGTCGAGCTCCCACTCGGGATAATTTTGTGCTGCCGGTTGCCATTCCGCCAATGGGCGATTTGAACCGGTTGCATGTGATAAGTTCAGACTGCATTCGAGGTAGAAAGTCTAATATCAGGAAGTCTAGCATCGGGGTCGGCCTGCAGTGGAATTGAATGGAACATGTTGTTCGGGATGGTTTCGAACGACAGCGAGAGGGAAGGGATGTATTGCCTGAGGCCTAAGGCATGAAGAGCGCGACGCCACCTTCCCAATGCGGCACCTTCGGTAGGTCTTGCGCTAGCCTGTTCTGGAAGGGATTTTAGCAACCTTGTCTGCCTTGCTGCCTGAATCACCTGGATGGCCAACAACACCATGTCACCGAGGAGGGTATATGGAGTTGTGAAAATGGTTTTTATTGGTACCTATAGAGTAGTATGCCGAGTTATGCAAAAACCAACATTCCATTTGGCGCCAAACTCTCATATGGGTCTAGGATTCTACCTACTTCTTCTGGCCCGCATGCAGGAATCTATATTCCACGGCCGCATGGAGACTTCAGGAGATCCACGGGACGACCCGTCCATCATCCTCACACATGATGTCAATCTCATAGACTGATGATACTCCGGTCATATGCCGAGGCAGGATTGATGTCGGGCGTACCAAGCTCGGTTTCTACGACGGCGTATACAGCCATTATGTTCGGTTTTGTGGCCAAGAAGTGAGTGGTAGGTGGTAGCGAGGCGGATGAGCAGGCAGTGAAGGGGTACGATGGTGTAAAGAATGCGGCGGTGCTTATAGCTGGTGATATAACAAAATTGCGTCATATTTCGGGCTATACTGGAATAATACGAGATCAGCTTCTAGGGAATGGCGTGCCGCTGTTTTTTCACCGATAGAGGGAGTCCAGCAACCGGTAGTACTATTTTAACCGTCAGCTGCTGGCCGCTGACGAAATTGATCTGTCTGAGCATTGTCTCTGGACTCGGTTGTTAAGCTCACAGAGGATGTTATTGGGTCGTGGGAAAGAACTAATGCCCGCGAATGGCCGTCATCCGGTAAAGTATCCTTAAGTATTTGAACCGACATTTCATGGTTCCTGTCCATGATGCTAGCTAGATTCTGGACGGTCTGCATATGCACTGTACGGAACTTCCTTGACGAGGTATTGGTCGCCGCGTGAGCCGTCCATGGGCCCGGGCAGTTGCAAGCTTGGGTTTAAACATATCATGACAAACCATGCCCAATTTATCAGGATCAGGTTACGATATATCGGACGTGCCGGTCTCCCCAGGTGCCAAAAAGGAGATCCTGATCAACCCCTGCACGGAAAGGTGCGGTAGGATAGCCCCCCCATTTTCTGGGTGTACTCGGTAAGGTGATTATTTTCTTGCTCGACTAGCATGGTCGGTGATACAAACAGCGTCAACTGTACATTATTGAAGACTAGATAAGAAACAAACTGCAGTGGATATCTTCGGACCGCATTTTGTCGAAACTCGACCCGTGGAGGGGGCAAGTGAAAAACCACTACATATTGCTTTGACCACTAGCACAGCACCTGCAGTACCCGAGGCAGCCCTAGTAGGGAAAACAAAGAGCTCCTGGCAAATGGCCGAGAGCTTAGAGGTCTTAATCCAAACTGGAAGCTGGGGCATATTGCAGCTGGGGAGCCCAGGAACAGTACATCTCGGTATTGTTGTTTAGCTATTCTTTTCATGAGGGTCATTGTATTCACATATGGGAGCACACCCCTCACTATTTGCACATCCGGACTACCTGTCGCTTACCTAGATCTGAGTCATTGTGTAATATGGCCGGAGTGACTTGCTAATGATACTAGTTTCGTCTCTGTTAATATTTAAGTGAAGACTTCAGAAGACACCAAATGCCGTACATAAATACTTCCCTCCCCACAGCTATCTTCCTACCTACAGGATGCCGCCAGCGACATCCCTCTTATACGACCATATTGTTCGAATATCGCAGACCGACTGGTATGGGATATGCGCCGTAATCATCTTGGGAAGTTGGCTTGGCTGGCGTCTTGCCTACCGGTCTTGCAGGCGGGAGGCTACGTCCCACTGCTCCAACACGAATCAGGATCGAAATGAGCGCGAAAGAAATAGGTGCGAGGCCAGCAATTATTTTGCAGTGTTTTGCAGGAAGCTCGCGGGGGGTAGTAATCCCTTTCACTCCGTTCCTTCGTTTCTGGGCAGTCTTTTGCGTACGCTCTCGCAGGCTCGTTTACTTTTTCCCTTTCTCTCACTACGTTCGTTTCAGGGCACTCGTGAATAATACGCAAATGAACCAAATTGACTAGAATATTCTCGTTTCGTATTGTTATGGACATCCTCCTCCCCCAAACTCCACATCACCCTCAACTTCACTCTTACTTTACTCCATGGGAGCTGCGCGCCATGGGACGCCAACTTGAACCCTGGAAGCATACGCTTATCTGCGACATGTTACGCAGAAAATGCTTTACTACTTCCCAGATTGCTTACGCTGCCGAATGTAGCGAACGTTCTATTAGGAATATCCGTTCACACCTATGCATGTTTGGTACTGAGAGTCCACCAGTTCATCCAGGTCGACCGCGCAGTGTAACCCCACCAATGCTTGATGCTTTTCGATCACCTCGTCGAGGAACCCGGTCTATAAATTGACGAGATGGTAGTATTCCTACATGACGAATTTGATAATGCTGTTTCGCCTTCGAGCATAAATCGAGCCCTTTCTTCCGCAAGTGGACGAGAGTAAAAAAGCACAAGAACAAAATCCTGATCTGGGAGATTTCTACTTCCATCAACTCACCGAATACCAATTATATCAACTGGCCTATACTGATGGGTCTGGATGTGATAAACGGATGGAGTTTAGGAGGACTGGTTGGTCTCCCCTAGGAGTGAGACCCGTTCAAGTAGAAAAGTTTCATTGGGGCCAACGTTATCAAATATTACCCGCCTACGCCCAAGATGGTATCATCCTCTCCCATGTTTTTGCCGGTTCGACGGATGCTGTGGTGTTTGAAGTGTTTATTGAACAGCTTCTACAACATTGCGGGAGATGACCGGAGCCAAAGTCGGTCCTCATTATGGATAATGCATCTTTCCATCACTCCGAGAGGGTTAAGGAGAGGTGCTCTGAAGTCAGGGGTCAAGCTATTGTACCTGCCATCATATTCCCCTGACCTGAACCCTGTTCAAGAATTCTTCTTTGGGCTAAAGAGCCATATCAAGCGGAATTGGAATTTGTACGAAGCTGAGCCTGAGCAGGGCTTCGATGAATGCCTTGATACTGTCTGTCGGTGCAAAAAAAAAAAAAAAAAGGCAGCGCCGAAGCCCACTTTTGCCATTCTGGCGTAACAGTCGAGAAGTTTGAGGAATGAATCGGAGAGGAATGATACAAGAAAATAATACGGTTTGTACGTACATCTGCAAGGTCTAAAGCCTATACTTAACCGTATGGCCGAAGAAGACGTAGTTATAGCCCCGAGTGATTATTAGAGGGAGAGTCTGTAAGTAAACGTCGAAAATATGCCGTAAACGGGGCGCATTACGCCCACTGCGCTCTACGGGATTGGTGTCTCAAGAGAATAATCTACCCAGACAAGACCTCTTCCATCATCCTCTCGCCCTGGTGTGAGAACACAATAAAGTTAGTATGGCTACAAGTAAATGAAAGGCCCGTTGCACACATCGACGTCTGGACTTACCTCTAGTATCACATCATAGTCCCTTACCCACTTGAGAAATTGTGGAGATTTCTGATCAGCTGCCATATCCATTTCTACGCCGCTGAGATCCGGTGGTGGGCTGGTCGCCATCCGTTTTATTGTCTCGTCTCTTGCCTCCTGTTCCGGCCCATCTGGTAGACTCCAAATCTTCGCGTTACTTGTGGACTGTTTCAAGAATATATCGGCTCGCGGTTTACGTAACTTGACCCATGCCTTCGTTACAACCGGTATATCAAAACCATTGCCGCCTGATTTCGACACCCAGCGCAACATGCGAGCCAAACTCAAAGCATCTTCAATTCCCTGGCTAAGACCTTGGGCGGCATGTGGTAACATGGCGTGAGCTGCATCGCCAAGCAGGACTATGCGACCGCTAGTACTTCGCCACGTGCCCAGCTCTGGCCCCGTAGCCATCTGCCATTTCTCTGCGTGCTTGATATGTTCCAAGAATGCTCTCGTTGTCGTATTAAAGTCAGAGAAACGCGTGCGGAGTAAACCGATATCAGCTGATATGTTCCAATTTCCGTCCACCGGACCAGGGTCTCCATGGTCAACGTCAATAAACTGCACCCCGAGAAGACCACCATGCATGGGCCGACTTAGAACAAACCGACCAGGCCCCAATATACCATGTTTGGTTCCTGGTTTGAGCCATGGCCTCATTCGAGCGTCCTGAGCGAGCTGAGAGACGTGAGCGCTTGTGAGGAAGATAGACTCTCTCAATGGGATTGGATCGACATCCGTTCCTGAAAAGAGGATTTTACGGGTCGCAGATTTGATACCTATGTTGGTGTAGATCGGTCAGCTATAGGTACACTAGACGCAGCTTCCGTGAAGCCAAGGTCGGACATACCATCTGCTGCTATGATTAAGTCTGCGGTATACTTTTCTCCTTGGGTTGTCCAAAGCCTAGGCTTCGCCCCGGAGTCTTGGACTCCTTGCACTGTCCTCCCAAAAAGAAGTTCGACACCATTCGCAACCGCTAACCCGTGTAGTACTTTTTGTACTGAGGGCCGGTCTGTCTGGAATCTTCGTTCCGCACGAGACAGGGTTTCTGCTGGTATAGAGGTCGCAAATGGCTTGGTATCCCTATACGACCACCAACGTAGCGCCCCTGCGTCAACACTAACATTGCTGAAAGCCTTGTCCGCCCCTTTTAAGTACTGGAGAGCTCTGACTGCTGCAGGCTGGATCACTAAAGCGTGGCCAAGCAGCTGTGTATCTGGTCGCCGCTCGAGAACGGTAACCCTGTGGCCCTCTTGCCTCAGGGCCGTGGCCGTGCAGAGACCAGCAGGGCCAGCTCCTATGACAACTACCCTCAGACATGAGTTTGCAGCATATATACCCATAGCAGGTAGCAGAAGTTTGAAGAAATTTCGCCGTATTTCACCAAAGAAAAGCAGGTAGAGCAGGTACAGAAATTAAAATCATCTTTGCCAGCGAAAAGTCCGAGATGACTCAGGACGACGATGGCGGCCGGCCGATATCGGGCCATTTTAGTGAGCGGTGTTAGTTAACTAGGCACATGAATTAATAGCTTATTCAGCATGTCATTGCCTGGTTTCATAAAGCATCGGTATCGACATCGGTATTATTTATTCGCTGTCCCAGCCTATCATGGTCTATGGCTATGCGAGAAACACCCCACCGCTTGTGAGCACTAGGGGTGGTTAATGGTGCTTATTTACATCTCTGATGTCCGCATAAATCGAGGGCTTGGCTCCACTTGGGCATCAGTGCTCTGCCTCCTCTATTTCCTGTTGTACGGCTCCAAATTGCCCAAGGAGCCCCGTTTGTAGCATGAATTTGGCCGCCCGGACCGCCAGCCTAGGCGTGTTCAGTATCGCCTTCACGTCTCCTCCTCCTTCTAATCCTCCTCCAGGTTTCGCCAGGTATTGTTCACGTAGGTTCCTGAAGAGTGGGCAGGCGAGGAGGACGTGCCGTACGGTCGGGGTAGCCCTTCCGCAGCGGCAGTCTCCACTTAGCCGAAGCCGAATACCCGAATCTCAGGGGCGCGGTTTTTTTCTGCCAAAAATATAGTTTTAATCATTGGTCAGATTAGGGTCCGGGGGCTTCAAAAATTGCTTCACCGCCGACTCTCCAAGCCTTCTCATCTCCGGAAAGACCTACAGTTTCTGGGAAACCTTGTTTGATAGATTATACAGTTCTGTTCAATCGCTCATTTTCTGAATTGGCTTACGGTATGGAAAATGGGTTCTAGTTGGCAAAGCGCCCGGATATTCCATTACAGCCAAGATATGAAAAACGTTTGATTAAACACACATAATCCACCAAAAAAAAAATCAACATGGACAAACCTGTCCATTTCTGTGCTTAACATCAGATCGGAGCAGTGCACCCTAGCTAGGGGCTCCATACGACCCAAGATCGTGAAGAGCCTAAGGAATAAATAAATAATTTCCCCACAATTGAAGGTTGGATGTTGGCAGCTCTCGAGAAACCCATAGCCCCTGCTGTTACCTATCGCAGCAAGAACACTGGCCACTTATTTGGCAGCATTGAGGGTGGCCATCATCGCAGCAGTAAATATTATCACAGGGGTAAGAACACAGCCAACAGTCTTGCTCTGTTATTCCGGAAATCAGCCATTTGCTTGAAAGAAGATCATACCGGATTCACTGGCTCATTAGTTTCTTTAGGACAGAAGTAGCCTCCCGTGGACTGGCGAAATCTCGAGCAGTGACTTGATGACCCGACACTGCGACTCCCAATCAGTAATGTAGCGATGTTTAATTCCCTATTCCTGGATACCCACCGGCATCAGCAGAGCTGCCTTCTGATTTGACGGTCGTATAGGACCCTTTCTCATTTTGTGCAATAGTACCGCTTGCGATGAACAAAGCGCAGCAAACTGACCAGTAATAGATTAGTAAAGTATCAGATCGATAGCGTGACAGTACCTTACATGATTGAAGAAATCGCATCTCGAGGTTGCAAAGCCCTCAATAACACTATCTCAGCAGACGTCGTTTTATTGAGAAATGGGGCAGGATCCAAGCCTGGGAGAATATTAACCCTTTTATATATTAATATTCCACTTCAGCTTATTTATGACCTGCGATACTGCCCCTCCCTTACATTGAATTCGCAAATAAATAAGGAAGGTCAAATCCGCTATATTGTCAAGTAATGCAAGGGAACCTTGCGGATACGCAAATGCTTCACAAAAAGGGAAGCTAGCCTTGGAACGGCCCGAGTTATGTACGTATGCCAAGATATGCAGCCACATTTGGGAGCAGAGATATCACCAATGTCCATACGCAAGGGGCTGATATCTTGCATTTGAGTTGCACCAGAACGGAAGTAGGACTTTTACTCCTAGCTACTGCATACAGTAGTACGGATAGACTGGTTGATCTCGGGATGTGCTTTCCTTTGGGTCCAGGCCCACTCAGTGTGTATTGTCAAGCGAATAATCCCCTGGGGGATCCAGTAACTGGCAAACATACTGTAATATGGCTACAGTTATGGCACCTTTCATACTAGGTGGGCTGGTTCAAATTTGGCAATTTGACTTTGTACTGTAGACATGTAGCATGCATTTCTGAAATGCTCATCGATAAATTACCTATCTCGCGGAGGGCCGGGCCAATTCCCGAACCCATTCCCCATATGATCTTACCTTTATCCACTTCCTCTTCCTGGCCGACAATCCTCTATGATTTGTAGGCCTTGAAATGGAACAGTCCAGAGAGATTTTAAGTATAAATGATCATAAATTATCCTAAATAGGTGCTAAGGCGATCTCTGGTTGGTTAATCTGACTTTAAATGGACTACTGATTAATGTGTCTATTTATGACTCCAGACAGACCGCCCTTCACTCATCAGCACATCGCCCTGATTAAGTTACATGAAAAAGTGCTCTTATTAGAAAAAGATAATTAACGTTCCAGTTAATTTTACATTAGCGGTCGCCCCACCGCAACGAAATGTGAAACATCATTCTCACTTGGCTGTTTTCATGACCACTCGGCTTCCCGAGAACATTGAATGGACATCAACTTGCATGCTCAGCCAGCCTCGAATAGCATCATTATATTATACCTGTAGCTCACCCATTAGTTATGTAACTAAACCAAATACCATTCACTCGTGATTGCTTCAATCTTTTTTTTTTTTTTTTGCTCTTCTAATACCCATAAATCACAACTGCGCAGGCTTCTTCTAGTCCTACCAATATGCATTTTAAATATTACGTTCTTTCTCCGCTCTTTATAGCCTTCTTTGCTCCCCATGCCTACGCAAATTGTAGCGAGGATGGTTATGTAGAGGATTCTTGTGAGTGGCTTGGATCTGCCACAATTTGCGGAGAAAGTACACACGAGAGAGGTGACATCGACGATGACGGCCTTGAACTTGTGGAGTGGACGAAGCAGCAGAGTGCTTCAGACCTCCACTTCGTGGGGAGAATATCCGATAGTTGCTATAACGATTACGGTAATGGCTGCTGGAGTGGGTACAAGAGACTCTGATGTGAGCCTGAGAACGATGAGTAATTCTGAGTTGGTGAGCTTCCTCTACCTTCTTTAAGGCAAGACGGACTAACATCCTTTGACCAGCATCCCGAATATGCCTCACGATGTCGGATTTCTTTTGATGGACATGGGGTCATGATAGAGCTATCTACCAGCCAACAATCGTAGACTTTGCGAAAGGCCTGGATGTCTATCTCCAATTGGAGGTTTCAATCATGGTAGTGCAAGAATTGCAGGGAAACTGGCAATTTTGTTCTCGAAGAATGAGTCTAGTTGCCGAGAATTTTGGGGTGTGTTGTGAACTCTATAAAGCTACGTTATTCTTATCTCGATCTTATGTAGTCAACAAAAATCGGTATTTCTCATACACCCAAAGGTAGCGGTCATAAAAGGGTTAATGAAGGTCTGATTCTCTTGAACTAACTGTAATCTGGTGCTACTTTAGTATTTTCATCTAAATTCCTTGATCATGCCGCTTATTTATTTATCGATCCGTCAGGCTTTTTACAACTTTGGGCCGTCGTTATAGTGTTATCTGCTAATATATTTCGCTCCTAGCATGTCCTAATTCAACACGGCTAGGGAATGTTTCGCATAAGTTGGCGTTTCGTTTGGATTGGGCTCCTGTTTACGTTTTCCCTATTCAGTTAGGTTTCCCTACACCGTTGTGCAAATGCAAAGGCTCTTTATAAATGATATTAAGTAGTATTGCTTTCTTATAAATGTATCATAAGAGTATTTGCCAACGAAAGTCGGTATTTCTCAAGCACACAAATGTAGTGGTCATAGAACGAATGAGCGAGGGTCTGAATCATATGCCTCTAACCTAACTCCTTAATTATTCCAATTTGAACAGTATAGAACACGTGTCCATCAACAGGCAGTCTTAAAAATACAGTATTTTAGACAATCAAGGGATGTGACAAATGTAATCACGATGGCTGAACAATCATAGTATCTTTGTCCTGTGGTCATCCTGGTTGACAGCCTATATATTGTCTCAGTGGCAGGGCGACTTAACTGCCGGAATGCATTAATACTGCTCCAGCGAGATTTTAGCAGGAGAGTTAGTTGATTGATTGATTGATTGATTGATTGTGTTTCACCAAACGAAGTGCTGATCCTTTCTACCATTCCCTCCACGGTCTGAGCTGGCGCGGAGGCACAAGTAGTGTCGCTTTTCTATAGTGTCGGCGAGTATTAAGTAAATGGAGCAGGTTCGAGAGATAGGAGAGTGTAGCCGGGTTCACTAATCTTTGATGAGAAGATGTTGACAAGAGACTATAACAGCCATACCTGACACCTCTCACTCCAGCCTGTTCGGTTTCAACCTTGAGGTTTTTATTTCTGTAAAAAGATGATCTTAAATGCTTGCGGAGCCGACTGACGTTTGAACAGGATTTCGCGCGATAGGGGCAGATCTGCATACAAGAGGACACACGAAGGACGGGGTTTTGTCGAGGCCAACTCTCGTAGATAGCATGATGGCCAGTGCAGTTGCAGCTGGGTGTTATAAATGAAGTGTATCCTATGCTGATATTCTTGGGATTTACATGCATTTGAATTAGACTTGGTGTGGTAAAGAGCGATTAGCTGCTCTGTAAAGATCAAGCCCTACATCTAGAAACATTCATCCTATCCTTACCCCTTCTTCAGCTCATTAACAGTCCCATTCCTCCTTTCAGAGGATCTGGTACATAGATAGACTGGTTCCAAGCAGGCGCTTGACGATCCAATGCCCATTGTCTGATTCTTTCGAAGTCGCGACAGGTATGCGTGACATTGGCATGGGGTCGTGCAATTTGGTCACTCGCGTCCCAAGCCCAAATGATGGTAGAGATATCTGATGAACACATGAGACTTTGTCTGATTGAGTCGATACAGTGATCTAGGTGCTCCATATCCTGAAGACCGTCGTCGTGGGAGCCATGATGGAATGTCTGATTATCCGTACTCCAGACCTTTAGGCGGAGTTGATTCTGTATTCCAAGTGTTGATGGGTTAGTCTGTGGAGAACTGTGATGGAGGAAGGACAATGGCTACCAGACAGTGGAGCTGATGGAAGACGTCTATTCCTACCACGTAATATCCTGGGTTTTCAGGAAGAGGGACCGTCTTGACGGAGAGCTTGGCTGCCTGGTCCATGGGGATTTTTATAATCGCGGGATCTGAAGGATTGTCAATATCATTCTCCTGTGTTCCCGGTGCTGAGAAAACCAACTGTTATACAGATTCTCCCAATGACGGTTGTTTTCTTCGGACGGATAGCCCATATACTTGGTGAGATTCCCAAAGCCGGCATCAAAGACTATGTTCTGATATCGCACCAAAGGCTGTGCTGGGGCTGAATGGATGAGTATATATTTTCGAAAATCTTTGTGCGTATCCAACTCACAATAAAGCTCATTTGGAATATAATAAGTCTTGTTCCTGTCGAGTGATACAAACAGGGTTATTAGCACAAGGGCCCCAACAAGAGCCCATTGCAGCATGAGAGCCTGTCTGTATTTCCTCCGTTCGGACTGATATTTATCCACCGGGATATAACCATCGTTCTCCTCCATTAAATGTCGCTTATGCTCTTCGGTCTCCTCAGATCGAAAGCTCGGATATGAGCTACTTGAAGGCATCTCTACAGAGATTCTGTACTTGACTTGGTCAGGTTGAGTTGCGGTGGTTGTGAGGATGGATAGGCCCCTATCCTTTCTGACTATGTGAAATAATAGATTGACTGAGCTAAACATCCCCTCTCCCTTACAGTTCTTAATTCCACTGTGCGATAAGCAGCAAGGGAGCACAACGTACCCCTTACAGTTCGTAATTTCACCGTGTGATGAGCTGGAGGGGAGCACAAGATGCTTTTTCCTTACAGCAGTGTTTCGTCGGAATTTTTGACATTCTGGCAAAGGAAAGTAGTGTTTGAACGTCGTCATTCTTATAAGACTATTTGCAAGTAATATACTCCTACCAGGTTTCTTCAGGAACAAGTGATAGTGTCTCTCAATAATCCAATAAACGTACCTTCGCACACTTGGATGTGGATGTTATTTACTACTAGGAGAGTGAATTCACCTTTATCAGAGCAATGCTTGTTTGTCCGTTACTGAGTGGCTTGCTGGGTATTGGAATGGCTCCACTTATGTATAGAGCAAGGGAATATGTTACTACATAGCAATGGCGTGCTTCAGCTGTAATGAGATTGGGGTATACCGGCTATAATAGGTTGTAGCTTGACTTTAGGGTAAGCATAAGTATACTGGCATGTTAGGGGCGGCTTGATAAGCCACTGGCTGACGTAGCTGACGGTGAACTTGTTCGGTCATATGAACATGATCAATGACTAGGAGAGTCTACTCTTATGTTATATATCCTACGCTATGATGTCCCTTTAGCAGCAGCGGGCATGCTATAAAGAGGACCCGTAACTCTACCATCCAGTCCCTTCTTTATCCTTCGAGCCTCTCCTCTCCATCATTAATCATCCTTATCAAACTTAGCCACCTCTAAGCCGTCAAGATAGTGACAACGCAGTCATGAAGCTTACAATCTGGGTTGCCACTTTACTAGCGGCCGTTACAGCGGCCGTTCCTGCTGTCCAAGAGGTACACATCCCATCTTTATACTGCCCAGGCACTTAGCTCTGCCTCTCACTAACTTTTAAAATATATAGCCTAGGAACATGGAGCATGAAGTTACTGCCGATGGTCATTTTAAGCAGACCACAAATGGCTGGGCCTACCAGAAAAAGCGCGACTTGAACGAGGATGCCACGGCCGATGGTAATTTTAAGCAGACTACAAATGGCTGGGCCTACCAGAACAAGCGCGACTTGAACGAAGGTGCCACGGCCGATGATGGTTGGAAGAGAACCAGCAGAGGAACCTGGGGTGGGTAATGGTGTAAGTAATGGACCTATTTCGAGAGATGCCTTCGATAATATTGGGCTAACTCCCACTACCCCAAGAATATGACCCTACTTGAGCGCACTGGCATCGTGGTTGAACTCGGATGGATTTGTACACAACTGTTCCTCATAGTCAGGATGTTTTGTTAAGATATTTTCAACATCTATATTCACGGGCTATTCTTTCTGCCTTGGTATAGGTTTTTCCTATTCGGTTAGGTTTCCCTGTACTGTTCTGCGAATGCAAAGGCTTGATCTTGTCTTTAATATTTAAACTCTACTCTAAACACTTAGTATAGCCGTAAAAGAAGCCTAGCATACCAGCTCATCAGTCAATCAATCAATCAATCAATCAAAATTCTATTAACCTGATGAAGCCTATCTATTGTACAACTGGCTATGCAGGCGCTTCGCCGAATGAAGCAGGATCTTGCATACCGAACGCCTATATCAAAATCCCACAAATGCAGTAGACAATCAAAAAGCAACAACTAAATGCAGCCGCCACACGCCTGCCGTGTGTCTACTGCTCCATCCCTCGTAGCGCTGCATACTCCTTCCGCTCCGTTCTATGTAGGTGTTTCACCTCTTTGTAAAGAGGTTCTTTATATGCGTGACCGGTAGGGCGAGACCGGCCCTACCTCACGATTCTATGTAATCATCGTCTTCCTCGCCTGATTCGAGTCCTGCAAGCAGGTCTGCGGGTTCTGTATCCTCGTCCTCCTCATCGCCGAGCTGGGCGAATCGGAACTGCTGGAGGAGGCCAGTTTGTTGCACAAATTTAGCGATGTAGCGTATCGCTTGCGGATTCTGTAGGACTGCATCGTAGTCCTGCACCCGTCCACGCAGTCCTTCTATCTCGTGAAGGCCCTTCATCAACTCTCTGCCTCCAGTGGCGTGCAGCGGGCACTCCATAAGGATGTTTTTCGGTGTCTGTGAACCGATATTGCACTCGCATCGGTCAGATTCGACCTGCTTTATCTTGTAGAGGAAGTGCCTTAATCCTATCCTCATTGTGCACATCTGAATAAGAATAGACGTCTGCGGCTTGCTAAGGCCTTTGTACAGACGCAGGTTCTTCTTATCTGGGGTAGGGAGTAACCTCCGTGTCGGTCTCCCTACTTTTGACCTGCTCCACTGCTTCGCCCACTGCTCGCGAAGACTCTGTCGGACGCTTCGCTTGCAGCGATGCACAAAACACTTCAAACTATCGAAGAACAAGCCAACAAGACTGAATCACACGTACGGGCCCAGAAACAGCAGACCTGGGTCTCTATAGTCCGTAATGCACCTCCTCCAGCGCATACGGTCTCTTCCCACGGGTCAAACAGCTCTGCCCTTGCGACCCCGTCCGAGCTCAGCAAGGACCGCGAAGTGATCGTTAAACTGCGAGACGAAGGTGCAGTCAAGACATTCCGACGTGAGAAATCGGAGGCAATCAAACTGAGGGTGGAAAACGCGAGAAAGCGAGTGTTTCAGGACCCTACCTCTCCTGCCGTGACTCTGGCCGCGATTCGCTTCGTGGCTGCGCGGCAGCTAGGCGGCGGCGGTGGTGGTGATGTCATTTACCCTGACCCCTCGCGTAAGCGATATGCAGGCTACTACAACTATATCTCTGCTCTCGTGTCTCTATTGTATATCGTTCTATTTCTTAAGGGCGAACTTTAAGCCTCGCCTAGGGGCCTGTGTAGGCCATTCGCCTTCGGTTCTGTCTTTGCGGATCCCTTTGTCCGCGGCTACGAAATCTTCGAGATGCTTCCGCAAAATCCAATACAGCCTTTACGTGGCTGGTATCCTTATTCCCTCCTAGCATGGTTGAGATGTCGCCGAATGCTTCACCGGTCGCTCTGCGTAGATTTTGTCGTGGTATCTTTAGACTTGGGCAGTCCAGTAGAACGTGTGTGGCGGTTTCCTTGGCGCCACATTCGCACTTATCATCGTTCCGGAATCCATATTGTTTTCCATACGGTGCCAGCCAGCAGTGACCCGCGCGCAACTGGTTAAGGAGGTAGGCGCGGTTTCGTGGCAATGTGTCGTACAGTCGTCGCGTCCGGTTGGCTGGCAACTCGGCGTCGATCCGCCGGAGGTGGCCGCCTTCTTTGGATGCCTTCCATTCTTGTTCCCACTCCTGGTGGATGTTCTTTCGGATGGCTACCCTTTCTTGGGAAACTAGGCGGCTAAAGGGATGCATCTTATCCGGGCCAACTGCTCGTTTGGCTAGCTTGTCTGCTGCAGCGTTGCCAGGATTATCACTGTGCCCCGGGATCCACTGGAGGCGGAGGGCGATGCCTCGCGCTTTCGGTTCTGAGGCAGCCTGCAAGATGGCGTAAATAATCCGCTGTCCTGAGCTGTTCCGTGGGTTCCTGATCGCTTGTAATGCTGAGGTATTGTCGCAGAGGATAGTTGCCGTTTCGTTCTCTGGTGGTGTCGCGTTTGTCGGCCTCGGCCTTGCTGTTTTGAGGGCGAGGCTGATAGCGTAGAAGATGCCGATAAGCTCTGCTGCATGGACCGACCAATTTGTCATGGAGCCTATGGAAACTTGTCGGGAGTTTGCTACTGCCTGTTCCCTGTCTAGGATCACTGCAGCGGCCCCGAGAAGGCCTTTTTCCCCCATGCATCCGTATAGATAACTGCGCTCGGAGACGCTAACAGAGATGTGGCTTTCTCTTTCGCTTTGTCCCGGTCTGGTTCGATGTCGATTTCCACGAAAGGAGGGCCCTCCCACGGGGTCGCTGGCGTCGGGTCGATTACCTCTAGTCCGTCCAG
>JAPDKQ010000230.1:0-16712 GCA_027569665.1 Aspergillus bridgeri | reverse complement strand
TTTTGGATTCACTTACACTGACTCGGCTGTTCACGTTTTTAAGACACAATCGTGGAATGCCCGTTTGAAAAGCCAAAGTTGAGTGGCACGCCCCAAGTTATATTCTTGTCTTGTTTTCATGTCACTTGATAGATGTGCCTGAGTCGCTCTCGAAAATGGAATATATGGTCCATTTGTGTCAGCCACCTAACACTGTCTAGGCCTATCTCGCGTCATACACTAACCTGAAAAGGGAATTTTAGCCAGGGTTGCCATTAAGCATCATTAGTCAGTGACTCAGTGATATTGATAACAATTATGTAGCGTGCATATCTAATCCATGGCGCTGCGCCTGGAATTTACTGTGGAACAAGCCTGTATTCCACGAGTATGCAGAGTCCTGGCTAGATGATGGCACTGTGTCGTTCAGCGTATGGGAAGTTGAATAAGAGTACCGTATTATGGTTGTAAGGTGAAGGCTGGTCATAGCAGATAGAGTTGAAGCCCGCAGGCTCTGTTGCATCCCTTGGTAATGCCCGGGAAACGCCAACAATAGGCCTATCACGGGAGGTACGCTAAACCATAAGAAGTATGGTATATCACGCGTAGTACGCTAGTATTGTAGCATGTGTGTAAGATTGTTGTATTGTGTGTGGATCTGTGGGTCTCAGACCCGGTTGTATAGATACGGGTCTAACCCTAATGCATGAGTAGTGCGTATCAGGGTGACAAGACAGAAACATCAATACGGGTGCTCCAACAGGAACCTTTGTCCTTCGCTGTCAAAAAGTAGGCGTATCCATTGTGTTATTACAATATCCGTGATTCGATCGGATACCTGGAAAAAACAAGAAAACAGAAGTGAGAACTGGACCTCACTGTATATAGAAGATCAGTCCCAAAGTATCGCATCGTTGAGTGTCTATCACCCGCTGCACTGTTTACTAAAATTTACGTTCCTCCTTTCCGAGGAACAATGGTGGAACGGGGGCTTAATCTGTGTCGGGTGGAATTGTGTCAGCGGAAATGGGGTCATTTCTTGAAGGATTCAACACTATACCGGGTTCCGAATAGTTCAACTCTATCGGTAAAATGCGGCCTGAAATCGATGTGGAAAGGTGGCCTTTATTGATCATAAAATGCAACTTTTGGAGGTCCGTTTACATGGATCAGACCTTCATATTTGTTCAATTCTCCATATAAATTTATTAGAAATTGAAACTCCACAGTTTTCAATAGTTATGAGCCCGGACTGCCTCTAGGTAATCGGAAGTCAGCGATCATTTCATTCTTTGCTTGATTTCTCTACCATTCCTGAAGCAATTGAGAAACGGAGAATTTCATTGAATTCGTGATGTCCAACGCTTCGAAGGTCTCGATCATTTTAAATGATCGAAGCGATTGGAATACGTGGATCGTAGCCGTGAAGCGATCGGCAGCGCAGTATTGGAAATATGTCGATCCTGAAGGCGATCCTGAAGAAAGAAGAAAGGCCCCTACAGAGCCTGCATATCCAGAGAAGCAGGCAGGTCAGAGCGATCAGGATTTCAACAAGATATGGAAGGAGATGAAGGACCGCATTCAACTCGAAAGTAATCGCTGGACGTCCTACAGCAACGCTATGACGTCCGTACTGCGATTAATCAATGAAACGGTTCCTCAGCGTCATCTCCGTCATCTTGACGATCAAACAGACGTTTATGAGATCCTCCTCGCACTTAGCAAGCGCCTAAAACCATCGGATTATGAGTACCGCGCCAGCTGCCTCAGGAAGTACGAGGCGTTGTGCCGGGGACCCAGGAAATCTCAGGATTTCAAGCAATGGATAGAGGATTTTGAGGACGCGGCTATGGAAGGCATTAAGGCCAAGGTCCCGATGATGTCCCATTCGTCCGTGATCCATACGTTTTATCTTGCTATCGCGGAATACGATCGAATCTATGCAACGCCAGAGTTGAAAGAGTATCGCAGGATGACCGACGAGAAACGGGATATGCTGGACCTCACGGACGTGGTCAATGATTATCGGCAACATCTCGCGGAGGAAGGAAAGGAATCGAGCGGGAGGGGTCACGCCTTTGCTACGCTGCAGGGAGATCACGATCAGTTAGGTCCTGAAATGCGAAACAAAGCGGGTTACGTGATCACCTGTCTTTGCCACGAGAAACATCGCTTTCTAGATTGCCCTTACGTCAATCCCACTAAGCGAGCAGCGGGTTGGAAAGAGGATTCCACAATCGTCAAGAAATTTGAATCTTTTAAACACGGTTCGTCAGGGATCTCTAGAGCGCTGCAATCCGCCCTGAAGGAGGTCAAGAAAGAGGAAGATAAGCGAGAAGAAAGGAAGAAATCGGTTCCTCTAGTGGCCGCAGTGACCTGGTCAAACGGGAGGAAAGAGTATCCTACCGTTTTTATGGCCGATAGTCATGATCAAGGACTCAGGAATTGCTTTATCGCTGGCACCGGCGCTGACGTACATGTCTGCAACGATCGGACGAGGTTTAGGGATTTCCGTCCTGCTGGACCTGACGATTTTGTGAAGGCAGGTAATACGATTGTCAAAATTCATGGCTTCGGAAGCGTGGACGTTAATCTCACTGAATTAAGCGGAGAATCGAGGATTCTTACCTTGCTTGAGACAATTTATATCCCCGATTTTATGACTAATATTATCTCCATGAATCGCACTGCGAAAAGGGGTATTTTCTTTAATCAGCGGCTGCAGGTTTTAGAGGATTTAGAAGGCCTACCTCTTTGCAAGGTCTTCAGGGAATACAATCAGTGGATCCTAGAACACGGTCAGCCTAGACGAGTCTTCTCTACAGCGCAGGATACACAGAAAAATGGACCCTCAGCGCGTCAGGCAGTTCAGGAGACAATTCCCACGATCTCCAACCGACGCAGCGAGAATCAGAGGATCGTGAGCGCCTCAGCGGAGCGTTGGCATCAGCGGATGGGCCATCTCCACGGGGAGGCGATACACCATCTGGAAGAAGCCGTTGAAGGAGTACAGGTCTTACCTACCTCGAAAGGCAACGTACAGTGCGAGACCTGCCGCCTCGCTAAGCCTATTCGCCAGGTCTCGAGGAGGCCAGTACAGCGAGCGGAGAATGCCTGGGACAAGGTTCATTTCGATCTTATAAAGATAAAGACTGCATATAACGGTGATCAGTGGATTGGGCACTTCAGAGATGACTCCACGGGCTGGAGAAGCGCCTATACTGCCCCAAATAAGAATGCTTTACTCCCGGAGATCAAGCGTTTTGTGGAATGGGTCAATACGCACTTTAAGAAGACTCCCAAGTGCTTCGTCAGTGATAATGAGCAGACCCTGGGACTTGAATACGACCAGTACCGCGCAGAGAAAGGAATCGAGCAGCGCTATTCAGCGAGATACACGCCTGAGCAGAATGGCCTCGCAGAAAGAAGCGGAGGAGTGATCACCTCGCGAGCGAGGAGTTTGATGATTCATTCTCGCTTACCCACGGCCTTGTGGCCTCAAGCGGTCGAAGCAACGATTTACCTGCTCAACCGGACGCCCACGAAGAAGGGAGATCAATGGATTACTCCCTACGAGCGCCTGTACGGAGAGAAACCTCGTCTCTCTGGTCTTCACCTATTCGGGTGCCGGGCGTACGTCAGAATTCATAATATGCAGGCTGCCGATAAGATGTCTCCCCGCGCGTGGATTGGCTATCTCGTAGGATTCACAGCCTCGAATATATGGAAGATATGGAGCCCAAAAAATCAGAAGGTTTATGAGGAGCGAGACGTTGTGTTTGACGAGGATCGCCTCTACGATTCTAACGAGCCATTCCTGGAAGATATAATCCTTAGAGAGGTGCCAAAACCACCTCAGGAAGGAGGGGATTACTTACCAGAGAGATTCCTGCGTCAGGAAGAAGTTGCTTTACCCTCGGACGATTCAGACAGCGAGGTTGAAGAAATGCAGAGTTTTGAAGCAAGCGAGGTTCAGCGCGCAGTTAAGGTCCCCCGTCCACCTGATCTTACGATATTGCCTACGCCTCAAGCAACGCCTGAATCCACGCAGCAACCCGACCAACCACGCCCTTCAACGCCCTCTAGAGACAATTTTGAATCGATTCCTGGAGAATTTCCGATTGAATCGCCTCATCTAGATAATCAGAGGCCTCCTGCGGGCGCCTCTGGGGAGGTAGGAACCAGGGACTCAGAGGATTGGACCCCGAATCAGCAGCTCAACGCTGGGATCGATGACGAGATGAACTTGGATCTGAATACTGCCTCGCTTAAGCAGAGAAATAAGCGAATCGATCACACAGACGTTAATCCTGAAATCAATATTATCACGGGCAAGCGGAATCGAAGAGGTCCCTCGCGGTACAATCAGAAAGAATGGAGTGCTCACTTTCTCTCCTACTACACCGTTTTCTGCACTGCGTACGCGAATACGGTCTCTAAGCAGGAAGGAATAAAGTACGGAGATCTACCGCCGCCGCCAAAATCGTGGAAGGACGTCCTCTTGCACCCGCTGGGTCAGGATTTTAAAGATGCGATGAGAAAGGAATACGGAGATCTTATCAAGAAGGGGACATTTAGGGAAGTCTACCGCTCCACGCAGATGATGCAGGTCCTCCCGCTACTGTGGGTGTACACATATAAATTTAATGGAGAGGGACATCTCGATCGGTGCAAGGCACGCCTCTGCGTGCGAGGAGATCTTCAAATCATGACCAGAGATGATAAGAAAGCTGCTACACTTGCCGCGAAGACATTTAGGACCTTGATGGCCCTGACGGCAGTGTATGACCTGGAAATGAGAGAGTTTGATGCCCTGAATGCGTTCGTCAACTCAGCCTTATTGGTGAGATCCGATATGGGATCTTAGCTCTCAAAAGGCTTGTCCACCTACAGCAGGTATGTGGTCTAATAATACTAAAAAGCTTTACCTAACTTGACATAGAAGCAAGTTTCGGCTCAAAGTGGCCAGAATGTTACTACACACAATAATATATTAACAAAATAGTTAGTTGGACGGGGTTAAAATCGCTGGTCCTCAAACAATCTACCGGTCATAAGCAGCAACAGTCAATCTTCAAAGAGTTCGAGAGGTTTGCGACTACCTATGGGTTTATCATACAAGAGGCACCATTACAAGCATACAGCGCTGCACTTATATTCTGCCCTCAACTTAGTGAGAGCAAGGAGCTTTATTGGAGCGAACGGTTGGATTTTCTAGATCGTGCATTTGTTATGGAAGAAGAGTGGGATTCATGCGTGCAGGTACTAGAGGGCCACACGGATTCGGTCTGCGCGGTGGCCTTCTCTCCAGATGGGCAGACTGTTGTGTCCGCCTCAGGTGATCGCACCGTGCGGCTCTGGGATGCAGCTACCGGGGTCGAGCGTCGTACCCTACAGGGCCATACAGATTGGGTCTGCGCGGTAGTCTTCTCTCCAGATGGGCAGACAATCGCATCAGCCTCATATGATAGCACCGTGCGGCTCTGGGATATAGCTACCGGGGTCGAGCGTCGTACCCTACAGGGCCACACGGATTTCGTCCACGCGATAGCCTTCTCTCCAGACGGGCAGACAATCGCATCAGCCTCAGGTGATCGCACCGTGCGGCTCTGGGATATAGCTACCGGGGTCGAGCGGAATGTGCGGCTATCAATAGGAACAGTGTGGTTCTTGGTCATAGATCAGGGCGCTTGACCTTTTTGTGGTTAACTTAACCACTTAACCGATCATATCCCGTTCTGCGTGTCATATTTTCAGTTGTTTCCCGACCATCTCCCGACTCTGTAAAAGTGGGGCCTGGGGTCCCGTTGTTTATATACTTGGTGATTTTGCCACCCTGGAATTCCAGAATATTCTAAATAAAACATTGGGTTCAAGTACATACCTGTAATCAATGCTGACTAGTGGCAGACGGGCAGATAGTATGACGGCAGTATCAAGATCCGATGCCAAAGCTGGTTCGCAGATCCAGAACCCAGAGGGCAATTCACTCTTGCTAGCTAATTAACCCGAAGGCTGTTCGTTATATCAACCATTTCGATACCACTCTTGAATATGCATAACACTTCAACTGAACGTTCTAGATCTGTCATCAAGACCCTTCAATTATGGAAGGGATAACATATCAGCAAGAAGCCCGATATTCTTGAGTCAAGATATGTCTATCTAGGAAGGCGGTGTCAAGGCTAGTTTCCTCAGCGTAACGTACGGAATACCCTGTTTTAGTTACAGTTACAGGCTCGATACGAAACCTTTTTTCATTACGCATCCATCCTTCCGTGCACTAACGTTAGCTTGATTCGGCTTAGTATATTTCTAAGGTAACTAAGGTGTTGGAGCACCCGTATTGATGTTTCTGTCTTGTCACCCTGATACGCACTACTCATGCATTAGGGTTAGACCCGTATCTATACAACCGGGTCTGAGACCCACAGATCCACACACAATACAACAATCTTACACACATGCTACAATAGTTACTGTTAACCAAAAATACCGCTAGACTAAAAGGAATATCCGGACATTTTCTAGTAGTTCATTCATGGTCATATAATGGTAACATTCAGGAGTTGACAGTTACTAACACACTCTCTGTTCTAACCTATACATAGTAAAATCAATAGCCGGGGCATTCCTCTAACTGCATTGGACCAGCTACTGAAATAGATAGACAAGCTAAGCCCTTCTATTCTAATTATCAGGCTACACAAATGCTTTTAAGGCCTAGTAATTTGACGTGGAAACGTGGCCGAGAAAGAGGCGTGTAATCGTTCTTTGTAACCGTATGTAATTCGTGCTTCTGTAACATTTAGAGTAGCATGGATTCCCCGATACAGTGTTGTTGGGAGAAAAAGCAATATGAAAACCCTTATTTATTGGGCAAATAACACCACACCAAGGAGAATTGCCTTACTTAGCTATTTTGTTTCATATAGTTGCCTTACACCTCAGTTTCTCAATGCCCTCTAACGCAGTAGACTATACATATGGGTTGTAGTATATGAACAACTGAATGGACTCAATGCCAGGCCAAATAATTTGTATAGCGAGACAGTCTACAATTGAATCCTGAATCCATATTATATGTAGACTTGGGATAAACTTCGCCACTCAGCATTGGACCAGCTGATTCACGGCTGAACATGATCTGCGCGGTATTAGGGTCGTGCTCATTTCTAGATTTGGTTTAGAACATTCAGGATTTTAATCTCCGAGTCAATGAGAAAGCGCTATTTTAGCTCTATGTTTTCAGCCCTTGAGCTGGGCACCATTTCACATTGTATTAAGACAAGGATCTTACCTATAGCATTATCTTACCACAAGTTTTGTATATTATTATTTTTCTCAAATATTTCACTAGTGTAGGCTCATATCCCCACAAGTTAGACTTTGACGCTGGAAAAGGAAAATTGGAACTTGCTTGTGCATGCAGGATATGTGATAGCTATGCAGCTGGACTATGCAGAGCGAGAGCCATCCTAGGATGTTATTTTTTAAACGACCGGTACTCAAGACCCTAAGTCAGTATCTATTCACTGTGATATTACTTCCAATCCATTTCATCCCAACCTTCTAATCCACAATGTCCAAAGGTTCCAAGTGATTGTGATAGGCGGCTCCATTGCTGGCCTAACACTTGCCCACTGCTTAGATCATGCCAGAATTGACTACATAATCCTAGAAAAACATGAACTTATCGAATCAGAAGTAGGAGGCGCTATCGTAATTTCGCCCAACGGAGCACGTATTCTTGACCAGCTAGGACTTCATGATGCTGTGAAAAAAGCCAGTGAACCTATTAAAGCAAGTCATATCACCTACCCTGACGGCTTTAGTATCAGTCAGTGGTGGCCGAGTTATGTCAGCTAAAGGCAGGTATATGAAGGGTCTGTCAATACAAGAACATTCTGATAACGTTGTCTCCAGGCTGCAATACCCATTCTCCATTCTGACCCGCCAGCAACTTCTACATATATTGTATAGAAATCTCAAAGACAAGTTGAAGATCCGTGTGCACAGCAAGGTGGTCCGCATTCGCCCAGAGGATTCGGGGGTATCTGTTTCTACGGAAGATGGTAGCACTTACTATGGAGATTTGGTTGCTGGTGCAGATGGTGTCCACAGCACAACACGATCGGAAATGTGGCGAATTGCCAGAAAGGAACAATCGAATTTAGTCACGAAAGACGCGAACAGTAGGTTTCCTTTCTTTTTATCCAATGGTCTGTGACAATGGCACACTGGTGCTGACCACGATGTAAGCAGAGCTTTTTGCAGACTATAGATGCGTTTTCGGTACCTCATACACCGTCCCCGATATCCTCCCCAGCGACCAAGTTATAAAAAGCTGTGATGGTTTGACGGTATTTGTCTTTGGAGGAAACGATGGGCTAGTCGGTTGGTTTGTAGTGCAAAAGTTAGATCAGAGGCATTACTATCCAAATGTTCCTCGATTTCAACAAGCCGATGCCATTGCTTTGTGTGAGGGTATCACGAATATACGGGTCTGGAAGGAGACACGATTCAGAGATGTATGGGACAGAAGGAGGTCATTTGTGATCACTGCTCTAGAAGAGGGTATCCTACGAACCTGGCATTACGGTCGCATTGTTTGCATCGGTGATAGCATAAACAAGGTAGGGTTTTGTTCCTCGACTCAGTACTAGTCAGCATGTTCCTAACAGTTTGGTCCCAAATGACGCTAAACATAGCGCAGGGAGCTAATATGGCAATTGAGAGCACCGCCGCATTAGCAAATCACTTGCACCATCTGTTCCAGTCCGATTTCCCCGGAGGGCCTTCAGAAGAAGAGATCATTGGAATGTTTGAAGGCCTGTCTTGTACACTTTACACGCGAGCAAGACTTATCAACTCACTCTCCCAAACCGCTACTCGTATGCTTGCACAAGATGGAGTCACTAACGCCTTTTTTGGACGCTATATCGCTCTTCGATCAGACTATATCACCAGACTTGTGATGTGGACAATGCTGACCGGAGGTGTGGGGCTTGACTACATCCCATTGGGTGCAGCAGAAAGGGAGTGGATCCAGTGGCCCAATCAGCTCACAACAACGAATTTAATAATGGCGGGCTTTTTTTCAGTTATTGCCTTGTGGATAGCTTGTATGGCGGCATCCTCTTTTAGAGAGTAGAAACCCGAAGCAATGGAATGACTGCGAGCTCTGGCAACCTTTATGTGAAAACAGTAGAAGAAACAGTCGCGCTAGGAATATGAATTGAGGTAAATATGGTTATTACAGACACAAGAGCAAACGCCCAAGAGAATGTAAAAGAAATTGACGCCTTTGATGGATACTGTATTTTCCAGTGATTAATATTCTTACCACTTGAGGGAATGGACCTACTGCCAGTCCGCTCCGTCTTTGAAACCTTTGAGCATATTACTGGTGAATGTAAGGTATATACCAGTTAAAGATCGAAGGTTATGTACAAATTTGGACATTAACATTCTAGTACGGGGATATCATAGGCCCAGTCAAACTAGTTATAGATAGGATCTGATTTCCTTTTGGCGTGCTAAGTTCTCAAAGGATGATACAATCTCTAACCGAGAAAAACACTTTGTATTGTCAACTATCTGCAGGTAGGACGAAACTAGAAATTTCTCAGAAACACATCATTCCCAAGAATATCCAGATTATTTCCTCGATATGGTAAAGCGGTCATTAGAAACAGCTTCGCTCATGGTCACACTAGCCTAAGTCGTAATTGGAACAGGAATGAAATCATGCTCGTAGCAAAAGGTACCTTTGTGGAACAAGCTTGCAATCAATCTGCCTCCCAAATTGCAACTATAAAATCTAATCAATCCAGTTTTTGCATTCGCTGCCCAAGCTCCGAGATCTTGTTCCTCTCAGCGAGCACTGTCGCTGATGTAGCACAAGGCCCGATAACAATTGACAGGAACAGCACAGTAAGAGAAAGCTTCACAAAGCTAATCCTTGCTTTTTGCTCGCAACATTCATGAATATATAGAGCCATACTCCAAATCACTCCCGAGATAGGGCAAAGAATATTGTCCCATTGAAACACGAAAAAGCACAATTCCATTGGTGACGAAGTGATCGGGTTGTTCCATGATAGGCGCGGGATAAACATCGTCTCTAGAGCCGACACGATTCTGTCAACTATTGACCCACGATCTTGGTTGATAGCTATGGATGCAAGTATAGTCGTAATGTGAAAGATAGCGTCACAGACAAGTGCCAAAGTATAGGGGCAATTGGGCTTTCGCTGGACTGATGGTGGTGTATATGTCTTGCCATGACATAGCCACGCTGATACCATTGCTGTCGGGATCAAGATCGGACAGGCGTTAAACAGAAGAATGACATGGAGCCTGATACTGGGCGAAAAGGCGAGAGGAGCAGGAAGTAACAAGGAAATCAGGGGCAAATAGAAGAATAGTATGATCCAGTCTTGCAACTCATACATAATGTGCGGATTGCTCGCAAGGCTATCGTTGTTTGGTCTTTTGGATGGTGGAAGGCTAAGTGCGAAGTATAAAGGAAGGGCTATGAGAGACCCGAAAAGCAAGGTAGGTAAGCCTAAGACGAACATTCTATAGGAGTCAGCGCGGGTGTTATTGTTTAGAAAGTGCATGGAAGGGCATATCTGTACCCCATCGCAACCTGGTCCCATGGCTTTGTCCGACAGTTCTCAAGTGCGACCAACATCCAAAGTACTCCTATACCTCCATACAGAGCAAGCATCTGCAAGCTCTCTGGGGAGGTTGCAGTATCACCGATTGATAGATATAATAGGAAGTAAAATGACAAAAACCTGTCAATCAAAGTCACGCCTGTATAGCTCGAACCAATGAATTCCTTTCTCCAAGATTGTCGAGCGAATAACATCATGGAGCCATTAAGCGTGGGGCTTATCCAAAAGATGTAAACACCAAATAGGGCAAAGGACAGATGAGTATATTTGACAATTTGCATTTTGATGAAATGCACATTCCTGGTGAGAAAGATCTAATAGTAAGGAGTAGTACTTGGGATTGCGGTATAATAATGTTGACTGGAAGATGGTGCTGTAATAGAACACATCCGGGATTTTGATCGAGAAGTCTAGTAACATAATCCAAGAAAGCGCTTAATAAAACGATTTCAGAGAAGAGTGCTGTCAATGCGGGGTTTGCATGAGAATTACTCCATACCTACTCCTAATACCTTACTAGCAGTACACATACAAAGCGGGTTGAATACAAGCACATGTCCATCCTCATGGCCCCACTCATCGCTTTGCTTCAGGTAGCCACCACCAGAGAAAACTGACCTGACCTCTGATTTGCAGCGGAAATAAGTTAATATTAATTACTCTAGTCAAAAGGTTGCTTTAGTAAAGTATATTTTGCAAATTTTATCATTTAAGATTGCGCTTGATTTGGTAATATTGAATACATACCTAATTTTTGAACCAGTCATATTTTGACAACAATACACCATACGGATCACCTCTTCATCATTTAAGCAGAAACCGTCTGGTTCCGGGGAACAAGATAAAAATACCAGGATTTGAAATATACATACCTAAAATGGCTTTATGACTGCCTATCTGCATACCCAGTATTTTTACTACATACACTGGGGAGTACTGATTACGGCTTTCCTATAGTTCCATGTAATTAAATCAGCTCCCTTCACAAGCAACAGTAACACTAACTAGGACTTCATGTAAAGCCCAGGCCTATCATCAATCTCATACAAGATCAATGCAATCGATTGCATCGATTAGGGTATGCATATCCTGTTCTCTATCACGCCCTCGTCCCCAGCCGCAAGATCGTCCTCACTCGACCCTGAAGCCTCCAATACCAGTCGGAAAATGAGCACCCGGAGGATTTCCGAGGCGCAAATGCACCCATGGCATGTTGTGATTACTATGTTAAGGGGCGAAGAAAGTTTACTTGAAGCAACAATCTTGTGTCATCTCATGCAACTGGGTATTGCACCATGACGAGTCTCAAGAGGGGATTTGATGCATGCGGAAGGAATACGAGGTTTGGTTGGGGTGGGGCGCGAAGAGGTGCAGATTCTTGATGTGGTATTCTACGACGAGGCGCCGACATCGCTTGCTACTCAAAGCCCACCACTATCTGTGCTTGTTTTAGCTTCTGTTCATGTCTCAATGGAGGGTGGAAATCCAATAGAAAAATCTTTCAGCGAACGGGTCATCACCGAGGGCCAGCGAGTTGATCATCTCTCGGCTGTATCTATCCCACTTCCTTTGCTACATTAGATATATGGTGTGACTGAGTTGGGAGCAGAAATACACAAACACATATAGCCTGAGAGTGGTCGATGTTTATCGGGCACTGTTTTATGGTGCGCCTACAATCATCCGCGGTAGACTAATTAAATTTGCTCTGTCTTCCAAACCAATATTCCCCAAAGCTCTTTTCAGAAGTGCAATTATGCCAATCAATTATTCTGGCTCAGTGGCCCTTACTCTATTCTTTTGTGTTTTGTGCTGGCGCTTCCTCCGGCCTCGTCCCTCCAAACTGCCCCTGCCGCCCGGACCGTCGCTTTTGAATCCAATGAGTCTATCAGAAAGAGCTGTCTGGCGTACATTTCACAAAATGCATCAAAAATACGGGCCCATATTCAGTATGAAGCTGGGAAGCAGAACGGTGATAGTGCTTAGCGACCGTTGAATTGTCCACGACCTCTTGGCGAAACAGGGCAGCATCTACAGATCACGCCCTTACTCTCTTCTAGCAGACAAATATTTAAGCAAAGGCCTTCAGCCAGGCTTGATGAACTACACCGACTTCCAGGAACATTCAACGCACCTATGCCCATATCCTTAATCAAAACGTCACCCAGCAATATCGACCATCCTCGACATGCAAAGCAAACGATTCAGAAATACTCTTCTTTCGACCAACGATTTTACCTCCTCTATGCATCACTTTGCAATCAGCTATTCGGTCGTCCTATTCTTTGGGAAGGATGTCGGGGGAGCTGGAGATTATCCTCCGGAAATTACTGACGCGCTTGACCTATTCAAGTCGGTGAAACGGACACAAACTGGTCTGGCTGCAGTTCTGGCCGACATCTTCCCTATTTTGGATAAGCTCCCAAGATTCTTTGCGCCATGGAAAGACGCGGCCGAAACAATTCACAGCCATGTGAAACAAACTTTTTCTCAATCAGTGAAGGCTTCTCTCGAACGGGACGTGTGGTGTTCCAATCATGCCCTACGTGACAAAAACGAAG
This sequence comes from Aspergillus bridgeri, assembly GCA_027569665.1. Classification (NCBI taxonomy): domain Eukaryota; kingdom Fungi; phylum Ascomycota; class Eurotiomycetes; order Eurotiales; family Aspergillaceae; genus Aspergillus; species Aspergillus bridgeri. The sequence continues at coordinate 3,487 of JAPDKQ010000230.1, read as the reverse complement.
CTCGAGGTCTCTCTCCTGAACTGCTTCCATTTGCTGCTGCAGAGCTACTAATCGGCCTTATCGAATCAAGCCACAATTCCTTGCGAATATTCTTTTTAGTCTGTCTACTTCATCGAGATGCCGTCCGTGGAGCCCAAAAGGAGCTGGACTCAGGCATTGGACAAGAAAGGTTTCCGTCGTTCGAAGACATGGAAAAGCTTCCTTATACCAATGGCTTTATCTCAAAAGTCATGCGATGGCGGCCAATACTGTACACCGGCGTCCCACACTCGTCCGACAGGGATAGTGAATACATGGGATATTTCATCCCAGCAAAAGGCATCATCGTTGCGAACCAATGGGAAATGGACCACGATCCTGATGCTTTTGATGAGCCTAATTCTTTCCAGCCCGAGAGATGGGCTCGGAATCCCGATCTTCCACTGTCTGCTTTGGGGTTTGGTAGAAGGATATGTCCAGGGCAACATATGGCGCAGAATAGTCTGTTCATTACTATGTCCCACCTACTTTGGGCGTATGATATTACGTGCCCGGAAGATCGTCTTGGCAAGGTGATGGCACCGGATGATGCTGTTAGCATGGGTATTTTATACTCACCTGGGCCTTTTGAGGCCTCAATTGAAGTGCGAAGCGCCGAGCATCGGCGTGTGATCGAAAGGGAACGGGATAGGACGGAAAAAGGTATGGAGTAAGACTTGGGAGATATCAAGATTGCTGTTTTTAGTGAGGGCTGAGTGCGCATCCGTCCTCTCTACTGTTCAAAATCAAACTGTCTCACCATAGCCAGTGTGCCAGACTGAATTATATCAAGACCCATGACTGGTGTTTCTCCGTGCTTTTACTTTTCTTATTGAACAGCAGCCTTGAAGGAATTCAACATAGGGATAAATGAAAGTATCCTGGTTTGATACTATTTAACATAGTAGTTCAATACCACCTCATTCCATTTACAGCAATTCTGACTAGCTGAGTGTCTACTATAGTGACAGGTTTCAAACATTCTAATTATAATGGCTTAATAAATATATCGGTCCAAGTGAACTACGCTGCTCTAGTTCAAGGGATCTAGTAAATTGACACTTTTCCACATTATCCCAACCGCTTTCTATCTAAGAATATATGATTCACTCTTTGCTCCGTGGAATGTATTTCATTCAACAATGCAATAGTGCTTTGTGTTCACCAACAATTCTATCAATGCCTCGAAATTCCAACTACATCATCGCAGGAAGGTATCACATCAGTTATGGGTTTAGCCAATTCATCTCGGACGCTGTGTAGGTATTTGTATTAATGGCTGTGATACCAGTTATACATTGTTGACCTGAATAATACGATGGATTATATCTGCCGTCATCAACTGCCGATATCTCACTGATATCTCGTATTATCTTCATCTCGCAGCGATCACCGCTCAGCTGATAAGAAAGCTCGCATTCTATTACCCGTTTTGTCATTCGAAAGGCCTCAAGAATGAATATAAATATGGCCTCTTTTTCACAGATATTTTAGTTCTTCAGACCTTCATGATTTTATTGGACCAATCATATCGATTTCATATTTACTAGTGCATACGGTTGAATCGGCTCGTAGAAATACATCGACTCACAATAAATTAGTAATTTGCGTATCTTTGCAAATAGATATGACTTGGGTAATGCATTTTTAAGTTCTTACCAATACGATAACCTATTGGAAATCAAATTCTGCGCATTCCAAGGTTGCCTACTTCGACGATTGACTCGTATCGTACAGCTTGGAAGCGCATGTATGCCCATACAGACGCTCCTACCAATTCTCTTTGTGGACGCTATGTGGGGCGATGGCGTCTTTGTATGTATGTCCATCGCACAGCAGATCGCTCCACTGATATTCGAACTCGGATTCGCTGTTTCTTCAGGCGGAAACTACCTTAGGATTCAGGCTACATCCACGTTATGAGCTGTTACTGGCTTAAACTTAATTCCGTTCGCTCGCTTAAGTGTGACGAATGTTATGATTTTGCAGAAATAGTCACCCGGCTCAGCCAGCCATGTATCTACCCCGCTCGCGCACCTCCGAGCACTATAATCGGCAACTGGAGACTTGGAGAAAGACTCCACGGCTCTTGAGATAATAGATTTACCCTTTACTACTGCTTTGGGTCTACCACATCCTGGCCTCGCCAGTAGCATACGTAATATTATTCGTGGAAGAGTTTTGATAGCACAAATTCATTGGAGGCTAGCTCCCACTTGGAGATTCTAGCTATCTGCCTTCTTGACACGCTGTAGGTCATATTATCTCTCAATATACATTCTATCCTGTTTTTCCTATTTCTCACCCCTAATTCTGCTTTGACCCTCTTCAAGAACTCCTCAGTATCGATATGGTGAGGTAAACTGTCGAGTCTGTTTCCTCGCGGCTCGATCCACGGTAGTTCTTGCTCAGAGCTGCAATAGAAAAATTCTTGATCAGCGATTAAAACAGAAGCCCCTGCCTAGGCGGGTACATCAAAATTACTAAGAACATGAACTTCGCATGAATCTTGTCGGATTTCGTGGCATTCGACCACTGCGGTCAATTGAACTGACCAATCAGAGGGCGCCATTCGGTCCCTGAATATCGTTACTTTCAACGGTCAAACTCTGCCCTACGTTCGCTACACGTTTTATTTTATATAGTATTCGCTTTAGACTAGTTTTCTCAATCTCGTATATAAATTACTATAGAGGTCGGAGTTCGGAAGTCCGCCCGCCTCACCACTAAGCGGCCACCGCCTTGCTCAACCTTTAAGAATAACTAAAGCACTGTATGATGTAACTAATTAGTTAGTTAACTAGATGTTGGAATCTTGGACGAGAATTGGTGGGTACTCCGTCGGACCGTCCGATTCCGACCACCATAGAAAAGTGTATACGAGAATGAACAATGGTTGTCAATCTAATTGAGAAAACTAGTCTAAAATGAATGCTATATAAAACGAAATGTGTAGCGAGTGTAGGGCCGAGTTTGGCCGTTGAAAGTAATGATAGTCAAGTTCCAAAATGGAGGCTTCTGATTGGTCAATTCAGAATGCGGACAACCGCGAATTCCGACACATGTGGTGCAACCACAAAGTCCGCGCTGAGTGCCATATACCACACCTCAGCGATTAGTTCAATCAATACGTATACCTACGTACGTACTACGTTCTATTACGCTTTCCACTACTACTCCATATAACGATGACACCGTTAGCCGGCGGCCGTAAACGGCTACCTTCGACGCCGTTTTACGAGTCGTTCTAACGATCACCGAGCTTGGCGTCACGTGGAGGTAATCCCACGGCCACGGCCACTACCACCACGTCCTCCGTCCCCCGTCCCCCGTTCCCCTAGCCGCCCGGCCCTGGCGCTAGCCACTCCGTCGATCCCTCATTCATCGACGCATGATGCTGGCGCAGGGCTCTTCCGTCGCTCAACCGCACCGTTTTACGCTCCTGAGGGAGCCGTTTCTGGCTCCCCCT
>JAPDKQ010000229.1:0-16775 GCA_027569665.1 Aspergillus bridgeri | reverse complement strand
AAAGCTAAAAGATTACTTAGAAATTCTAATTTAATAAATATAGCTAGTCTCTTATTAATCTTACTTATACTATTACTATTTATAATATATTCTAAGAGCTTAATACTTAGATATATAATAAATAATTTTTTAATAGAGATATAAATATAGTTTTCTTTTAGGATCTAGAGTATCTTTTTTATATACTAAAGATACTCTTTAGCTAAATCTGAGAATATAATAATATTATTAATATAAGTTTATATAAAATACCTATACTTCTATAGAATTCTATCTATAAACCTTTAGCTAAAGCTTAGTAAGTTCTAAAAGCCTATTAAAGCTATATTTAATATCTTAAGATTTCTCTTAGAGATAACTACTATCTGGTTATAATACTCTAAGAAGATAAATAGTTAGAAGAAGAATTTAGCTATATTAAATATATTAAAATATCTTTTTCTCTTTATATTTAAAAGTATATTAGCTTAATCTAGTAATAGATATATATCTAGTATAACTTTATTATTAAATAGCTATAAGTTAATTACTATATAGTTTTTCTTTTTACCTTTAACTATATACTATACTATAAATACTAGATATATAATTTAAGCTAGTTAGTCTATAGAGCTTATTTTCCCTTCTACTACTAGTCTATTATATATTTTATCTAGAAACTAGTAGTTATTATAATCTAATAAATAGGAATAGACTATTTTCCTCTAGTCTTACTATCTATTAATTAGATCTACTTTTATCTTTATCTCTTTAGATATTAGAATTACTCCTCTATTATAATAGATATTATATTTATCTAATAGCTTAATAAATAATTTAGCTAGTATCTTATTAAGATTAGCTATATATATATTATACTTATTTTTTCTTATTAGAATATCTAATATTCTTAATATTCTATAATTTAATAAACTATTATTAATACTAGGAATTTCTAATTCCCTTTTTTCTTTAATCTACTCTATATTTTTTTCTATAAAGTTAAAGTATTTATTTATACTTTTAAAGCTTATACTAAATAGAATAATCTAATTAGCTTTTTCTAGGATTAGAAATATTATTTATTTATTATTTTTATATTTTTTAATTTTATTTATAATTTAATTCTTTATAAAGATTAAAAATCTCTTAGTATTATTATTAAATACTACTAGCTATAAACTATTTATATTTACTATTATATTAAATATAGATTTATAATTTAATATAAAATAATATATTTTCTTTTTTTCTTCTAATAGGAGTAAGCTCTATTTTATTATAATTAATACTTTTTTATCTAGTTATAGTTTAAAATTTTACTATATTTAGATATTATAAATTATCTTTTTTAATCTTAGTTAGAATATATTTCTTTAGGTTTTTATATTATATACTAATCTAAAGATTATATTTAAATTAATAAAGTTAATTTTTACTCTATAGTTATATAAGAAATATATTCCTAATAATAATTTTAGATCTAGTTTTTTTATAATATTAATAGTAAAGTAACAAAACCAAAAAAAAAATCATATCTTTTGTGTTTTATTTCTTTAATTTTAATATTATTTTGTTTTTGTTAAAAAAATTTTTTTTTTGTTTGGGTTTTTTAATTTTTAATTTTATACAAAAAAATAAATTTTTGTTAAATTAATTTATCGAACTTTTTGTATATTTACAACTATAAAAAAATTAAAATTTCCATAAATAAAAAAAAAAAAAAAAAAAAAAAAAAAAAAAAAAAAAAAAAAACAGATTCCATCCCATATCTGACATAAAAAAAAGGCAAGACACCTCCATCAATATCATATATTCACCCGGATTACCATCATCCCGCCTCTTCTTCCACCACCGACACCCGCCGCCTCAGAGGCCAGAACATCTGCCCCGTTCACCAAATCCCAGATTCCCGCGACGCGGCCACGCACCGAGTTCTCCTCGACCAACTTCGCGATGGCGGCGAGGGCCTCTCCGTCCGGCTGGACGGCGATGAACCGACTCAGGAGGCCCCGTTTATGAGACTGGGCGACTTCGTCCGGGGTGTGGTGTTGCACGGGGCCGGTGTCCACGGCGGTCAGGACGACGCCATTATCCTTCACGACGGCGGGCGAGTGCGCCTGCCGGAAGATCTGCGAGCCGGCGCAGTCGAGCACAATGTCTACGGGGTCCCAGCCCCGGTGACGGAAGATGCCTGGGAGGTCGAATTCCTGGGGCACGGGCAGCGGCGCATCGATGGTCTCGTCGACCTGGGCTTCGGTGCGCAGATACTCCGTCTCCATGGGAGAGCAGGTGGCGCAAATCCAAGGTCGGTAATGAGGGAAGAGGGATGACGATCGGAGGAGCTGCAGCGTTTGGTTGGCCACCTCGTTGTTGCGCGCATTCGTGACTAGAGCGCGCAGGCTGTGTCGCGGGCTGTCGCTGCCGGTGGATTTTAAGCGGCCGTAGGTAAAGAGAGCCTGCCATCCCGTGAGGGCCGGGAGAGGGATAGTGGAGGCTTCAGCCGCGCTGATGTTCTTAGGCTTCAAGGCAATTTCGTCCTCGGTGGCCAGGGTATAATCGGCCGCGGCGCCGTCGCGCGTGTGGCTTAACCGACCGAAAACGACGTCGTCGACTTTGAATCTAGGTCCGTCCGGACGGTAATGGTCCTCCGAGGGGGTGTCAATGACGGTGCCGCAGAAGTTGTGGAGCGGAATCTGGGGGATCGACTTGGATGGATTGAGGGTGCGCGCAAGTCTAAGCTCGTCGTGGGAGAAGGCTGCCGTTTGGACTTTGATAAGATACTGGTTCGCGGCTGGTTTGGGAGTTGGGAAGTCTGTATCGAAGGTCATGCCCGAATCTTCTGAAATCCCCATCGAAGGTGGGCAGTGGTAGAGTGCTCGCATGGTTCCCGGGACGAATGTCTGCTCGTCCATTGTAGTCGAGTACGGTTTGGCAGGTTTCATGGCGGTTCAAGTGAGATTCCGTGGACCCCGGTAAGAAAAGTATTCGGAAGAGGTGTATGCGCCGGATTAGTTGGGATGATTTTAGGCCTGGAAGATCCGGGTGGTAAATAGTGCTGTATTTCTCAATAGAGACTGTTTGCCTCCTGGAGGCGCCAAGTTTTTCACTCTGGAGGGACAACTTGGGAGTTCATCAAAAGGAAAGTCTAACCATGTATGGTGGAAAGGTTCAACCAACGGCAGGAGCTTCGCATATAACTGCAGGGGGTTGTCGCTGTTGATATTGACTTCAATGATGACATGCTTTCATGTTGACGTAACCGCCGCGCCGCAAGCTTAGTTCAGCACCAGTCATGGGCGAAAACCATGCATTATGACTGGGGCACATTTTCTATTCTTTTCCCTATTACGGCGTAAAGATTATTCAATGCTGGATGCTGAATGCTGGAATGCTGGAAAATGAAAATGAAAATGTATAAGGAAAGGAGGATCTGCCGATGTATATGGCAGGAGGTGGACCCTACGTCGACTTGTTGATCTTCAGTTCATCAACAAAATTCGCCACTTCATTGGGTTGTTCGAACACCTCCCAGACATTGCCTGGAATACCTTGAAACGCGGCCTCAAACCGCTCTGGGGAGTTTTGTTTTTCTAAATGTGGAACATCGGTGACTTTTCGAATCCAGATGGCCTGGACCCAATCCGGATGTTTTCTATAGATCTCTGCATAGGCCTCTGGATCTTTCTGGGTCGAGTCACCAATGCAGAGAACCCGGCGCCGAGGGAACCATCGTCGAATCTTTTTAATGCGGTCCATCTTGTATTCCATGGTGTTGACGGTGAAGGATTTGACTAACTCACTGACATCCAACCATGATGAATCACGGAGGATGAGTGTGCCAGGTTTGAAGTGTTCATGGATAAATCCTCTCAGAAAGGGGTATAGGTTATAGGGAGATGCTGATAAGTAGAACCAGGCTGGGTTGAGCTCACTCTGGATACGGGAGTAAAGTTCAGGCATTCCAGTAATGGGCATCGGCTCCTCTGCGAATGTCGTGCGGAGAATTCCGGTCGACTCGGAAGTTTTTGTGTATTTGATCGTGTCGTCGATATCGGATATGACAAGCCAGCCTTCCGGTCCTGCAAAGACAGTGTTCATTGACACGCTACCTCCCCAGCCTCGGAGGTACGATGGTAGCGAGGACCCATCAGTAATGTTTCTGTTGCCCATCGTCACTACTTGACTGGTGATGCCACTGCCATCCGTAGGCCCGATCTGTTGAATGAGTGACGTGTTGTTTGGCAGAGGGGTTTCGAGCATCATCAAGTGTGCCGGTGCAACATGATGCAAGAACGGTCGCAGTCGCTCTGCCATCCGATGGCGCGTGTCTCTTTCAGTACCTATTTCTCCGTCTAGGCCAATCAGATCTGCGGTGGTTGCGACGATTTTGCTAATATCTTTGCGGCTATCCTTCTCGAATATACAGGCGACAACTTCGGCATGCCATCGTCTTTGCCTAGTGGGGTTCGAAGTGACGCGCTGGTAAGCAGTATTGTCAAACAACCACACTGTATGTTGATGGAAGTCCGCCGCGTGCATTGACGGTTGTTTCCATAGGAAAGAGGTGAAGACATTGAGCATGCTCCATTCCGGCTTCCATGGCCGACCTCCGAGTCGCTCCAGCTTCTTGATTACTTGGGAATCTTTGGTTCGTGAAGTGGACGAACCCCCCCTCTCAATGACTGCAGGGCGTTTCATTATTGGCTGATGCAGCAACAGATGCGTCAAATGATCGACAAATAGATAATTAAAAATTTGGCCGTTCGAGGAGCGAGCAGAAGAAAATCCGAGGAAAATAGAGGTATAAGGCAGTATTTAATACATGCTATATGCCCTAAAGTTCTTGCTCATTCTTATAAGACGGCATAGATATCGTTAGGCCTTGTGATCGACGCAAACACCCCCTCGCATTCATCTCCAAACCACGAGACAGTGACATTGCCGCCGCTGTTGGGCGAGCATACGGCCTGAGTCATCATCATCAGCGACAGTCAGGCGAACTGGGAGGACCAAGGCTGAAGGTGTTCGTGGAGGGTTGACGATCAAGCGCTCCGGCGAATGAAGGATGCGCATTAAAGGAGGTTACGCTCTGCCGCTTGGCACCCGGGTTTCCCCAGTCAGCCCGGTGATGCTTGTGATCCTATCATATCAGTCGGTTTCTCGCTCGGCAGCTGACCATCTCAAGGAGATGTGATGAGATCTGCTCGAATCAATCGACGGAATGTCAAACAACCCCTGCAGGAACGTGGGTCAGGGGGTGACACCGACCAGTGAACGTGAACCGCTCCATTATTACTCACAGGATGACGGGGGGTTTTTGTTGCCTCTGAATGTTCTGCATCCTATTTAAGGGTATGATGTAACCGTATCTGCAGCATAGCCTTTCGCGTTAAAAAAAGGAAAAAGAAAAAGAAAAAGAGCCATGTGGCATGTAATCGGTGATGGTATCTGAAGATGTCGGAGTAGAGGCGACGCCCCCATCAGGTGTACTGCCCAGCCTGCTTCCTCCGCGATAAAGGATGCTGATCGAACTGATCTTGCTTGTGACGCTGGGCTAGTTAAATCATACGTACCATCAACAAATGCAATGGTGGCTGACCCGGATGTTGATGGGGGTGAGTGTGGGAAGTGAGGAAGAGAAAGGCAGGAAGGAGAAAGCGGAGGGAACGCTTATAGTTAACGGGCAGCCTTAAGGCACCCCCCCAAGTATAGTCAGTCGGTCCTTAATTTCATTCAAGCTTCATGGCATAACCTGTCTCGGATCTTAGATTTGGCTCATATCATTCATCATACTGTACATAACAAAAGCTTTTTTTTCGTAAATCTGATTTATAAGAGCAGGTTTTACCACCTCTTGGGAGCATCGATCGTGGTGCGCGAAAATGACGCGCTGTAGGTCTCTTTCTTTTTCTTCTGCGACGCGGCGATGATTCCTGTCCGATCCGTTACGGGCGTCGCATTGATGATATTGTCAAAGGCTTCATCATCACTGCCCTCGGCAGACCCTGACTCGGCATCCGAGTCTTCGACCGGCCTTGGGTCCGGGTGTGCGATCTTTTCGGGTTGCGGTTTGTCGGGAACAGAGGGATTCTGGAATGATTTGGAGCTGAGGATTTTGCGACGGATTTCAGCCATTTGCTCTTCCTCCTCGGAGTCGTCTGAAATAGCGAAGGGGTCTTTATCCTCTTCTTCCTCCTCCTCGTCCTCATCCTTGTCGCTCTTTTCATCGTCGTCATCGTTCTCGTCCGACTCCGAGTCTACCCCGACTTTCCGATTTGTGTTTCCGACTGTCCACATATCGTCAGCACCTCCTTCGGCGCGGCTGTCTTCATATTCCTTCTCGATCTTAGCAAGCCACTCCTCCTCTGTCCGTTTGATATCCTCCTCGGTCTGACAGGCGGCGTATCGCTTAAAAAGCTTGGAGTTGATCTCGAGGAACGCCTCGCCGTAGGGAAAATGTTTTAGGACTTCGCGGGCCCAATCTTCGTGTCCGCAGATACAGAAACAAGCCGCGAGCGCTTCGACGCAGTTGAGTCGCCAAGGTTTTCCGTAGTTAACTGTGTTAGCGGCGATCAAGTATGGCACTGATTTCCGTCAGAATATCTTTCTCTCATGTTGGAGTCGGCCGGCTGCACCGTACAGAGTCTTTCACATCTCCCGCCAATTCGAGACCATGGGACCTCCTTCACTCTCACCCAGGAACATTCCACCACGGCGGCACCGAATTGTTCTAGTAGTTCGCGATCGGCCGGGGACAGGATCTTTTTGGCATTCGGACTGTAGCAACCACGTTAGTCGTAGGATCCAGAGAGAGAAAAAAAAAACGGAATGAAAAAAGCCACCACACTTACGAGACGATGACACCGGGAAACTTTTGTCCAATCGACAATTCGCGCATCAATCCAAACTGCATCAGCCGTTTGCCCGAGCATCGTTTGGGATCGCAATGACCTAAATCCCAACAGGCGGCCTTGAAGGCTGGTCTGTCGGCTGCTTCACCGTCACCGCGGGGCACCGGGCGTGGGCGGGGGTTGGAGAATTTCTTTCCTCCTCGCGAGAAGTTGTCTTTCTTGTGTCGGACCATGGTGGGATGGAGATAGAAGATCAGCGACGTCTGCCGTAGATCCAAGAGTGTTTTGTCTGTTTCGGAGTGGGACAGAAAGAGGGACAGAGAGACCGAGAGAGAGAGAGGGGAAGAAAAGCGATGATCCGGCTTAATGCCGGCGACGGAACCGCCACACGTGGAAGACGACTAAACCACCTGCTCAGGCACTCCCAACCTCTTCCCCCCATCATCGTTCCTCCCACAAGTTTATCCTCGCTGTTATATACTCCTCCGGGTTCCCCATTCGGGAGTTTTGGTTTATTCTTCTCTCTCTCTCCCTCTCTTTTTTTTTACACCCCCGTCTCTCCTCCCTCGTCACCCTGGAGGCCGCTTCTGCACGCATGGCAGCTAGGGACCGCTTTGGTGGTGTCTACGCTGACCTGGGCTTAACACCACTACAGCGAGCAATTCGTACGTCGGGACCTTTCCTCGACACTGCACAGAATGTGCAAGACCTATTGACTAACCATCTTCGCGCCCGTCCAGGAAATGCCTGCGATATCTCCCACTACGAGCCGAACCTCGCCCTGAACCTCGAAGTTGCGGACCTGGTCAACTCCAAAAAAGGCAATGCGTGAGTCCGCGGAATCTGGTCGTTGGTCGAGGGAGCAAGAGAAAGAAGGCGCATTCTTACTTTGTTCTTCACAGTCCCCGGGAGGCCGCTCTGGAGATCGTGCGTCTGATCAACTCGCGGAACCAGAATGTCGCACTGCTGGCGTTATCGGTAGGTGTTCTCTCGAGGCCCGATTTTCTCGGAAAACGCAACCTGGTCGGATGCGGGGCTGACAAGGGCTGGAATCCCACGGTAGCTCCTCGATATCTGCGTCAAAAACTGCGGTTACCCCTTTCAACTGCAGATCAGCACGAAGGAATTTCTGAATGAGCTGGTGCGCCGGTTCCCCGAGCGGCCGCCGTTGCGCCCCTCGAGGGTGCAACACCGCATCCTGGAGTCGATCGAAGAATGGCGACAAACCATTTGCCAGACGTCGAGATACAAGGAAGATCTAGGCTTTATTCGGGATATGCACCGGCTCCTTCTCTACAAGGGCTACGTCTTCCCGGAGATTCGCTTGGAGGATGCCGCCGTCTTGAATCCTAGTGACGTATGTGTCTCATCCCGCTTCTAGAAGGCTTCCCTTTTGCGCCAACCACAACGGCCCCGACTGACCATCCCTAGAACCTCCGATCGGCTGAGGAAATGGAAGAGGAAGAGCGGGAGGCCCAATCGGCTAAATTACAGGAACTTATCCGACGAGGCACGCCGGCGGATCTACAGGAGGCCAACCGGTTGATGAAGGTAATGGCCGGGTTTGACAACCGGCATAAAACTGACTACCGAGCCAAAGCAGCGGAGGAGGTGGCCAAGGTGCAACAAAAAGCTAAGATCCTGGAGGAGATGCTACAAAGTCAGCAACCCGGAGACCGAGTCGCCGAAGGAGACGTGTTCGAGGTAAGCCATACAGGGTCTATCCGTGCAAAGACTCGACTCCCCTGACGAATAACTTTAGGAACTCGCCAACGCCTTGCAAAGCGCACACCCCAAGATCCAAAAGATGTGTGAGGAGGAGTCGGACGACCCAGAAGCTGTAAACAAACTGCTGGAAATTAACGATAGCATACACCGCACCATTGAGCGGTACAAGCTTGTCAAGAAGGGCGACCTGGAGGCTGCTTCGCGCATTCCTAAAGGTACGCTGGGCACGACGACCGGAGTGTCGAAGAATGCCAACAACGAGTTATCTTTGATCGACTTCGACCCCGAACCCAGCTCCAACGGCAATGCCTCGAAAGGCGCCGCAGGTGGCAGTTCCTTGGAGAATGACCTGCTCGGACTGTCGATAGATGAACCCGCCCCGATGGGAGGAGAGATCTCGCTAGGACCCTGTAAGTGGACTGGACTCACTGATTGTTTGACCCTTGAAAAACTGTGTTCTCAGCCGTTCATCACTAACCCATGTAAACCCAGCCAACCCGCCAGCGGCCTCTGCCACGCCGCCCGTCCAGCAGGCTCCCGCCGGCTTCCAACCCAACTACGATATTCTATCTTCCTTGAACCCATCGCAACCAGTCGCGCAGTCACCGTCACCGCGGCCGGGACCATCGCTGTCCCAGCCGCAGAACGCCACGGCAACCCCGACGCCGCCGCCAGCAGTCGACCCCTTTGCATCGCTGGTGTCGGCCAGTCCTCGTCATGGCAGCCCATTCCCGTCCCAGAGTCCCAAGCCGGCGCAACCCACGCCGGCCGGGTCTTCTCTTCTCGACTTGGCAGCTGCTCCGGCGACAGGCTCGACCAATAATAGTGGCGCGAAGGAAGACGACGAGTGGAATTTCACTTCGTCGCTTCCGGAGACAAGTGCCCTGCCCAGCGTCAACCGGGTGCAAGTGCTGAACACATCGTTGCGAATTGAATTCGTGGCGCGACGACACCCCCAACAGCCTCGGCTGATCCATGTGGTGGCCTTGTTCTCCAACGCCACGTCCCAGCCGTTGAACGAACTTCATTTCCAGGTGGCCGTTGAAAAGGTATGCTTCAAGTCCCGCTTGTCTTTCGTTTTTCTTGGCCGGTAGCTAATGCTTTTTGATAGTCATACACATTGCAACTGCGACCCCAGTCGGGACGGGACGTGGCCGCGCAGCAGACCAACGGAGTGCAGCAGGAGATGCTGGTAGACGGGGTGGAGACGGGCAAGGCCAATTCGATCAAGATGCGGTTCAAGGTGTCGTACCGGATGGGCAGCGAACGCAAAGAGGAACAGGGAATGGTGCCCTCGCTGGGAATTGCATAGGGAAGGAAAAGGAAAAGGAAACAAACGGGAGAACTATACAAACGTCACTACGGAATCTTTCTTGTGTTAGCTTTTTCTCCAGCCCTGCTAAATCTTTTTTGTGTTATTTGCTTATACCTGATTTGTTATGTCCATTTTCTGTCTTGCAATCAACATGGATATGCTATACTTTTCTTGAGCGATAGGAGATTATTGAAGGCTGCAATCGAACTTGCTGGATGCCAATTCCATGCATTCATTAGTCGAGGTCTTGCCTGATGGGGAAGGTAGATAGCGCCAACCCCAGCCAGATCCAGCATTAATATTTGAGCCTCGGAGGATGGCAGGTCTCGAGAGTGAACAACAAAACCCAGACCCTCATTGGAAAAGCTTATCAACTCTCAGTGCTTTGCTGCTGCACCGCCATTGTCTTGTGGGGATCGAAAAATGCCCGAGGGTTGCCCAAATGAAGGAAGCCGGAGTGGCGTTGTCCGTGGCGCTCGGTCGGAGTCCGGTCCCTCGGCCCAGCTCTAGGTTATTTTGGCTGGATACCAGATTTTACCAGATTTAGTTCCTCTAGGAGACGGTCAAGCATCGGCCCACTCGATCCCCAGAAGGGTTGGGTCCAGCGGATGGCTAACAACTAGGAGATGGTAAGTTAGCAAACGTTACTGGCAAGTGATCGCCAGCGTTTCTGATCTTGTAACCAGCAGTCAGAGAGAGAGACTGAGGGAGATAGAGCAGATTTCAGGGAAACAGGAAGGAGGAAAGTGATCATCGGCCATCTGGAGATGGCTAGGCCCGCCTAGGCCAAGTTGATGGAGGGAGCTTTGGCGCGAGAGCAAGGGTGGCAAATCGGCGAAGGAGATATCGGACGGATCATTCCCGACTGCCGACTGCAGGCTGCAGGAACGGTACAGACAGCCTCATCAGAACCTAACGTTCTGCTGCAGTTAACTCCGAAACTTGCATGAAGCATAGCATTAGTTGTGACTCGGGATAAGATGCTGATGAACTAGGTAGCCAACTCCTGCCCAAACCAGTAGACAGGTTCGTACCCGTCTGAAATGCCTGATGGACAAGAATAGGCTTCCTCTCGAAGACTTGAGAACAGAACATGCTCGCACCATCCTCCCCGGATGTTCTCATTACCCCGCCAAAGCAGCAGACATGGGAAGAGGACGCCATGGCTGTGAAGGGTCTTCTACATTTCTTGTTTCTAGGATTCAACGTCAGGGCCAGGGCCGAGGTACCCATGCCCCGTTTGGGAAGAGACGTGGCGGTGGTGGTTGGGACTATCTTTCCTTTCACCCTTGGACAAAATTGGCGAGAGAGACGAGGTACCGCAAAACAGGATTGGTGGAAGTTTATACGAGAAGGGGACAGACGGCGGTACCTTAACGGCGTCCACGGACCGTCACATATTCACGAGGGGGGCCCCGAGTCATTCCCGTTCAGGCTGGACTTGGAATTTGGGCAATGGGTGTTCAGGTAGTGTCTGCCGTCTTCTTCTACCGGCTACCCCCGCCGATGGCCTGGACAGCTCGATTGAATGTCACCGGGCCGGCGGGGCCTTGGGCGAGACCCAGGGAGCTAGCACACTTCAGCCGTGCAGATCCCCCAATTCAAAAATGGTAAAACGTCAGGGATCATGCAGGCGGGCTTCACGATGGAAGATGAGTTGAGGAAGGAGAAGAAGTTGAAGGAGTCACTAGAACTGGAGATAGATAGGATGCAGGAGAGAGAGAGAAAGAGAGAGAGAAAGATGAGCAGAGAAGAGAAAGACGCGCCGTCGATCTCCGAGCTGCGCCGGGCGTGCATCAGGTGATCCGTGCGCAGATCGATCGGCACAGATCCTTCCCCATTGGGAAGGATCTGGCCAATTGCAGCGCGCTGACTCAGCGGGTGTGGCGGCAAGGTTCGCCGCATCCTCAGGCATCAGGTTTTCCCCGGATTTTCTGATCGACAAGACTTGGGAAGACAACGCCGACGACGAGGAAGAACCCATCTACTACTCGAGTGGGCAGGAACAATATGCCTCAGTGCATGTGGGTAGCTTGTAGAGCTACCTGGGAAATGCTGGAGTAGCTACTCTTACTGCTACAGTGCACTATTACCACTCTAATGCTGCTCTAGTCCATACTACACAGACTCCCAATATGGGTCCTACGACTATGGCTACCAGCACAACAACTTCACTCTCGCTTAATATTTTCATGCCCTATGGTAGCAGCAGCTTTGTACCGGCTCTTCCAGATCTGACTAAATCTGTTCCACCAAGGGGGAAAGGAAAGGGCTGAAAAGACTGGGGAACCCCCCAAGGATAAGACCGACGGAATTATAAATCAACTGATTCGCTCCTGGTGCTCCTGGAAATGGCTCCCGGATATTCTTCTGGCTTTCTTCACTGGCCCTGCACCTAAAAAAGAAAAAGAAAAGAAGGTAAAAATGAAAAGGAAAAAAAAAGAGGGGAAAAAATTCTCCTTCGAGGAGGATCAGATCCATGGCCAGCCTGCATCCAGGCTACCGGCAGAGTGATAACTCTGGACAAGCCCAGAACCATGGGTCTGCACCACAGCGAGACTTTTCATCGGCCCCAAACTCTGCGCCCGACTCGGCCCATCCTCTCTAGCGTGCCCCATGGCTCGTCTAGACCGCGCTTGCTGCTAGGGGGTTGCTGGCTGCTGCTGCTACTGCCTATGCCGGGGTTCCACGCCTGACAGGGAGCTATCGGTACCAGTGCAAACTTTATACCGTTGGATCTGGGTGGATAGGGCCCCTCCTATCCGTTTACCCCCTCGCTATCATGTATTTAATATCATCCCTCTTCCCCCCCCCCTCCCCCGGCAGTTCTTCTCGTGTTGTGTGCTTAGTCTGGCTTGCATTATTTTTTGGATCACTAGTCTTGCGAGTGGTATCTGAAATGAACTGACAGAGCTTGAAACTCCTTCTCTGTCATCCTATCTTGCCTGACTTATCAGTCGGACCTACACATCCTACTTTTTTGGGCTCCTTTTCACACCTAGTCACAATGGCCTCTCCGTCGCTTGATCTGGAGGTATCTCCGAACCCTCGCACGCGAGAGGAAAACCAGGAACGGTGCGTATCGGGATTTCGGCGACGTTCTGATTGATTCCCCGTCTAATAAAGCGGCATTGCAGCGCTTTTATTGCAGCATCTCGACGCAAAGATCGCAGTCTCGACGCTCGGGTGGAATCAGCCAACCGGGCCTCCGCTCTGCACAAGCAGCGCACCGGCAAAGGCCTTCTCATCACTCGAGAGATCGTCGAGAAGGAGGCGATGTACGAGGAAGTGGACGATCGCTATCAGGAGAAGATCAGCCGCATGCTCCAAGCACAGAACATGCAGATCCAAGACCAATTCCATCACCACGTTCTTGCGGCTCTAGCCGCTCGTCCGACGCCACAGGGTATCCAGCAGCGTCGGGCTGCTAACATGACGCCTCGTGCCTCGATAGGCGGTGGAATCCGCAAGATGAGCCTGGATCTGTCCGGCGTGCGGGCGTCCATCTCGGAAGGCATGGCTGGGAGCCCTGCAACCAGCCCGATCACAGCGAACCACAACAACGGCTACATGATGTCCCCCACATACGACGGGAGTACTTCGCCGTCGTATCCCGAGATGGTCCCTGCCTCGTCGGGCCAGATCCCACCCTACGTCGCCGCTACTACTGCTACTACGTCTCAGTCGGGGCCCGCATGGCAGGCCCAAGCCTTCGGCCCGCCGTCTTTCCGTTCCCCCTGGGCAGGCTTCCAACCGTCTCCGATGCCGCCTCCGGCGGGTGACATGGGGATGCCCGTTCGGCACCAGTTCAGGGATCGTATGGGCTCTGCGCCCGTCATCCCCGTGCATGGGCTTCCCTCGGGATCCGTTCAAGGGCCTAGACCCATGGCCCAGCACACTCGCGTTCGCTCCGAACCTCAACAATTCCCGTCGGGGACCACGTCGCCCCAAGTCGATATGGTGGCCACGGAACCTCTCCCGACCCCTGATCTCTGTCCTACCCCCAGCACTCCTCACTCGCCCACATCTACCAACCGGAACCCGGACATGATGGGATTGGACCTCCTGAGCAAGGAGGACGAAGGGGTCCCCTTCTCGCACGACGGAATCGACCAGGATTACGCCGATTTCAGTCAATTTGCATTTACGTTGACCAACACCCCACCCATGACAGAGGGGGACTTTAAATTCGATGATTTGGTTGCATTCGATGATTTCCCCATTACTGCATGAGACATTTCCTTTTTTTTTTCCCCTTCTTTCTC
The DNA here is from genome assembly GCA_027569665.1 of Aspergillus bridgeri. NCBI lineage: Eukaryota > Fungi > Ascomycota > Eurotiomycetes > Eurotiales > Aspergillaceae > Aspergillus > Aspergillus bridgeri. The sequence goes on along the minus strand of JAPDKQ010000229.1, from coordinate 2,634 downwards.
TCCTCTCTGCTTTTATCTCTAGGGGGGTAAGGGCGGGGGGGAATTAGTTCTATTTTTACCTTTCTTGGCTCTACATTTTGCTACACTGCAAAAACTCTTCTTGATGACCTTCTTTGTTTCAGTCATTGTGTGTGTGTGGGCGTGGATTTGAGTTTCCGTTGAATGTAACATGCGGCTTCCCGCGGCGTTACGTTTAATGGAAAGGGAACCTGGTCAAGGGACAATACCCAGAGATCGTTGGCGTTTTTTTTTTCTTTGCTTCTTTTCCCTCTCTTACGACTCTGCAAGGGAATGAATGGGTACTGGATTATGACCGGATGTACGATATTTTCAAAGGCTGGACATTACCTTTCTTTCTTTCTTTCTTTCTTTTTTTTTTTCGCGCCGGTGTGGTTCTATTCTGCTTTCTTTTTTCTCCGCTTTCATCACTGTATTTCCAACTTACCATGGATAGATGATTGAACTTTTTTTTCTCTCTCTCTCTTAATATCCGTTGAATCCCGAGTTCTTTGACAGGGGACGAAGTACCAGAAACATGGACTAGAGACCTTACGCTGTCCAGTCGTACAAGGCGATGTGGAGACCGTGGTACTGTTCCAAAGCGTAGGGTTGCAAAAGGGGAGAGGGAGGGCGGAGCCAAGATTCCGCAAACAGCAGAGGCCGGGGGGAGTAGAGGGAGTAAAACTGAAAACACTGCAACATCGATAGAGTTTAGGGAACTCTAAAAACCCACAGACCTGGATATTCAGTAGGTTCGGGTGGGACAATCACAGTGGAGCTCTGGGAATCATGTTCTTGGCTGATCACATTTCGAGCACGGGGATCTGATTGGGGCGAGTTCTGACGGACCGGACCTTGACGTGGGATTGGGATTGGGGAAAAATTCTGCACTGGACGGAGTAGGTAAGAAATCAGCCAAGCCTGGAGTCGGGAATTCGGGATCACGTAAGGCTTACTTACCTTAGTACTAACAACCCTTGTCTTTGGTGACAGGGAAGGATTTGAAATCCTTCATTCTATTGAACCCATTTACACTATTTCCCACCTAGTTCTCAATAGATTCCGATCCTTACCTAGATAAGAAGATCACCCTGACAAGTTTGACCCGAGTCAATGGAAAAAGGATCGACGCTGCACCCGCGCACAGACCAGATCCCGCAACTGCAGCTTGTGTGGGGAAGCGTCTGAATCAGGTCTAGGCCGGTGGTATCCGATACTGGTACGATACGGGGCTCTTGGACGCATTGGCCCTCTGTAGGCTGACAGATCTGTGTAACAAATTCACAATACGGTCTTCTGTCCTCCGTTCATTACGACCCAGTCAGCTACCTATTTAACCTAACCTAAGTAGTGCATGGACTAAGCCAAATATAGTATAGCCGTCGATCCAGAGATACAGAACCTAGGAACAGCATGCTCTTTCGGTGTTAGCTCTCGTTAACTACTGCCATTGCATTTCCCATTGCCTGACTCGGTGTGTGGATCCCGAATTATAAATGCTCAACAGAATCTATGTAAGTAGGTCGAAGTGGGTCTGGTTGAGCCTTTCCCCCCTACTTTAGATAGCTTGTGAGGGGCACATTGCGAAGGACGCGTGGGCATCGGGCATCGCTTACGGGGTTTGCAGGAGGTTAGATTGGTTTGATGCTCTTTTCCAGATTCAGTAAATGCCTACTCGTTTGTCCTGAGTCTACAGTGGATAAGCCAGTGGACAAGCGTATAGATAGTCAGAATCCTATAACTAGAAGTATGTAACCCGGAGGAGAGTTAGCTACCTGGGTTTGGATCTCCCTCGGAAATACCTCTCCTCACCCCATATGGACCTTTCAAACCCAAATCTCCAGTCGAGGGAATTTGATCTAGACTAGCTAGCTAGCAAGCAAGCAAACACGCCACTCATTCGCGGAGACCAGGAACCTTGCTACACGGCATTACCCAAATGGCAAAATCTGACATGGGCTCTCGTGCTCTCAAACCCAAACAGCCATCAAGCCAGGAATAAAGTTCCCTCCCCCATGAGAGAGAGAGAGCGGTGGGTGGGTCAAACGCAGCATGGACGGATGCATGCAGTAAAAGTAAAGGGTTTGAAATCATACGGTTTCCGAGCGTTGCGTATAAGGGGTCTGGGCTGTGTCCACTGTCCAGACAACGGGCAACGCGGCACTGACTTTCCTAGTATTGTACCTAAGTGACTGGAGTCTGTTCAGTGTAAGGTTTTTTTAGGGTGAGCTGGGTGAGTTTATGGTTGTTTGCATAAATTTCTCACAGTCTCACTTATGGCATTGTATGATTCTGGTCTTTGTTTTTTTGATTATATAGTCACTGTCACACAATTATCAGTTAATAGAGTAGGCTGAGAGAGAGATACGGACACGGAGACGCCGATAAATACCCCAAGTAGGAAAATGGCTGCGAGTTCCTCTAATCTCTCATAGCTGGCCTCGAGAGCTACCAGGCCAGTTGCCACTGCACGTGCACCTAGTTACTTACTGCTTACTCATATAGCTGGGGGGGGGGGGGGGGGGGGGGGGGGGGGGGGGGGGGGGGGGGGGGGGGGGGGGGGGGGGGGGGGGGGGGGGGGGGGGGGGGGGGGGGGGGGGGGGGGGGGGGGGGGGGGGGGCGGGGGGGGGGGGG
>JAPDKQ010000228.1:0-17018 GCA_027569665.1 Aspergillus bridgeri | reverse complement strand
CTCAGCAACCAGAGAACCCACCAGCAGTTGATATACAAGCTAAACGTGATATCTTAGCCCGTAATCTCCTACAGAACTCTGCAGAGGTAGGAGATATACCACTGGATGTACCGGCAGTCCCACCCAGGTCCCTACAATTCCCAGAGATCACAATGGCCCAGATGGAGAAAGCTATCTTACACGCAGGAAACACATCTCCAGGAAGAGATGAACTACCGACTAGTATACTTAAGATAGCGTGGCCCGCGATCAGAGACAGAGTTTTCACTCTCTTCCAAGGCTGTCTATCAGTGGGCTATCACCCCCAATGCTTCCGCCAAGGTAAGGCTTCGGGAAAGCTATGCATGAGACATGCAATTAGATCTCGCAAAATCGCGCGTTGGATTTCGACTCTTGGCACAAAACCCGCCAAGAAAAGTACATAATGGTAAAATATACACATACAACACGCCTGCACCGAAGAGGTTGCCTTCCTGGTATTGGACTCGTCACACACAAAAGCAGGAATACTGGTTCCGGGCTGATATACGGACCACATCTTCCATTTGCGGTAGATATCCGAATGGGTAGTTGGTATCACGCGAGGCATTCTGGTATGAGCTCCCCAAAGGCCGTGTACAGGTTCATACACGTCGTCACTCAAGACGGTGGTGGGATATACGTTCTTTCGTCTCCTTGAGGAAGTGATGGTAATGGAGAAAGCCGAATATATCCTGGAGAGCCTTCTCGTTGCCTCAGGTGTAATCGATAATCAACGGATAGAGGAAAGGGAGAGATGGTTTCTCATGGACAGTGGTCCTATAGCGCCTATAATTTCCTTCACCATTGACAAAGTCAAAGAGGTGGTTGATAGGTTCTGGCCGCTGACCAGCCAGTGACAATCCACTTAGGACGGCGGTAAGGGCGAAGAAATTGCGCAGATTGTAAAGGTCCTATGACAAGTTATTAATAAGAAGTGCCGTGTTACGGGGACCGGCTTCCATTCACCAGTACTAAAGACTGCAGTGCACCACCCAGCTCCGGAACCGCGGCTGCCTCTTCTGTCTCGCGGCACAGGCGGTCCCATCTGATACCAAGCCGAGGCAGAGCACCGGTCTTTGCCTGCACGCTGTGGAGGCTCAGTTGATGGAATTCACGCAGGGCAGCTGCAGTAAGTTGTAAAGCCACTGTGTCAGTTTGCAATGCCACCGGAGCAGGTTCTTCTCGTGGAGACGTTCTTCACCTGGCCCACCACTGATTCATTAGAGGACGAGTGAACACGGCGTAACAAAGCCGTTGCTGCTGGAATACAATATTGCGGCTTCCAGGAGGGTGGGCCCCTTCGGGGACGACGGAAGCGTTCTGCGCCGTCCGACAATGACGATGTAGTTCCATCTCCGCCAGCTCGAAAAATAAAGACTGATACGCCGCAAACTCCGCCGTCGGAGAAGGAACGCACCTCTGGCAGGAAAGATATCCCGAATGCGGAGCAAACATTCGCGTGCTTCCAATGTCCCAAGGCATACTCAGACTATAATGGAGTGAAGAGGCATTTCAAATCATCACATTTGATGGACCGGAAATGTAATTTTTGCGATCTGTCCGTCCTGCACGAAATGCACCTGCGGAGACATGCTGGGGATGTACATGGCCTTCGAACATGAGCGTCGGGTTATACTTGTCCAATGCTGAAGGTCCTTGCCCATTTCGTTTACGTGCTTATCTCTTTAAACTTAACTGGTGGAGGTAGCGTTGGATTGGTGGCTGTTTCGTTAGAGCGTACTCTATTTGTCGCGATTATTTAGAGCCTTCGCAACAAAATGTACTTAGGAAACCCATTGAATCCTCCCTTGTGAGTCTAGAAGATACGTACATTTATCCTCGCCAGTGCCTTCAACAGTTGTTTCCACTGGGGTGTCGATCTTCTTTTCCACCGTAATTTCGTAGTGCTCCACGACGGCCTCGACCTCGGGCTCAGCAGAAGTGGCGATCTCAGTAGCCATGGATTCTAAACGGTCAGCCTCAGACTGTCTAGTTCCCGATAAGGACGGAACATCTCACCATAGCAGCACATCCTCTTCATGCCTACGATACAGCACTTGCCGACGCCGCATGCGTCCCATCCTCGCTGGACGGTGCCTCCAGGACAGCCGCTGGAGCACCACGGGGCAGTGCCGCACCAAACACCTGCGGAATGCAATAAGCTCTGTTTCGATCAATGGGAAAGGGAACATACAGTTTGGATAGTCCCGACCAGCATCGGTGCAGCCGAGGGCTTCATAATCTCCGTTAGCTAGGAGACTCTGTTGCTGGTCAACAGTATCTGTGGAGTATGAGTTAGTTAAAGTCGCTGAGGCAGGAGACGTACAGATGGCCGATGCGAAGCGTTGTCCTACTAGGGCCAGGGTGATAGTAGTGATTTTAAGAAGCATGTTGCAGGTAGGTGTAAGGGTTTTTTCGTGTCTTTTCCGTCAGTTAGTCGGCTTGTCTGAGATGTCGACACTCAAGCGGATTCTGGCTCGAATTTATGTCGAGTTCGGTACTTTGGGACGATCTATCACTATAAGTTAGGCATTAAAACCGTCCTTTGGAGCAAATCAGATATAAGATGCATATCACAGTGGCTGGCTGTGATTCTGTCAATAAGCACAACAAGAAGTTGATGTGACAATGCCGCTCGGTTGCAGCGTGGCTGAGCATTCTGCAATTATGGTTCGAGATTCAAAGCGCCATAAAAGTACGTTCGCTCAGAAGGAGAGGCGATTGGAACAGGAGCCACTATCTAGATTAAGCCGATTTCCATAGCTGACTGGCGTCTGGGGTGAAAAACAATCCTGTGTATCCGGAGACTGGCCTTTGTGGAAGCTAGACTGGCCTAGATTTACAGCCTGACCAATCCCTTCATGAAGGGGTTCACCGAAAGGTAGGTTAGCTCATTATATACATGTTAGGCAACATTTGACAGGATGGGAGCTCGCCAGCTTCAACGTATCTCGGCGTCAGCACTAAAAGCCCCCGAACCAGTTCATGCAGATACCACGCTAAATACGTGTCCCTCGTCAGAACCAGGCATGACTTTCCAATTCAGGGACAAGTTCACCTTATGCCTCGGGAATAAGCATGTTGAGACTAGCGACATATACGAGGGGTAGAGACTGAAGCCAATCTCAATACCGAGTATTTCGGGAAGCGCAGTTCAGGCACAGTTACTATCACAAAAAAGGGAAGCTCCGTGCTCATCCGCAGCATATGACGGGCTCGTGGGTATAGATTAAGAATAGTAGTTCAACTCCGAACTATACGAAGGCGAACAATGCAGGATGTGTGCCCCTACAGGGGTGGTGCGTATCTTTGCAGATACCCCGCCATGACCCTGGGGTTGGGCATGATTCAAGAGGCGTGGGGTAGATGCACAAGGTGGTGCCCGAATTACAGCAGGGCATTGCATGCACGGACTTTTGGTCTCCTTGGTTGGTGGGCGGACAAACACACTAAACTGGATGATTGGTAGACTCTTGTGCCATCCAATAATTGCTCTTTGTATTTCGGATCATAAAGTCTCCTGGCCCATCTCTAAATAAGCTCTCCGTCTCCTGTAATCGGTCAATTACTCTAACTCTAAATATAATGACATTGAACTCTCTGTTATAGGCCTACTGACCAATCAGGGTCCTGTGTATGAGTCTAGGGTCAGAAGACCATAGTACAATGCTCCAGGCCCAGTGGGCTATTACATGTAAGACCAATTTGTATCTCATGTTGATTTACAAAGGTGGACTGCCCTGAAGGTCCGATCACTCTCGCTGGCTAGTGACTTGTAATAAAATAGGTCAATGGCCAATTTTGAGGCATATGTTTAATCTCCAGCAAGCAGTGGTATTCACTATAGATCTTGGCGTACAGTACGCAAAACAGTTGTATGCTATTCCCGTTTGTATACTTCTCAAAGGGCTCTGGCCAGACCACCCGTTCCTATTCATTACCACGGCCGGTTGGGGGCACTCTATCCGCCTCGCGTTCCTTCGGATCTGTATTCGCCTCAGAGGACTATGAGTGCCCTAAGCGAGGCGCTCGATGAAATGGTGGGGGTTCGCAAGGTTTACCGCTTTGACTGGCTTAGGGTTAGATGTCGTGGGATATATTTGCTGACAACCCGGCCCGCCACCCGGAAGCGCATGCACCTCTCTCCACCAAAGTCCTCTGTAGCTTTGCTTCTGGTCTTGAAGCTCTTTCACATACTCCGTTGCAGTGTTATGCCGACAATAGTGATAGTTCCATCCCCAAAAGACATAAGGAGGTGAGTGGTTGCAACGGATGCGCCATTTACTGAGGCTGCCGTCGCTATTGGTCGTCTCAAATTCTTTCAAATCGTATCTTGGACACAGATCATTGAGACTCTTTAGTTTCGACAGCTCTTTGGTTATTCCAGAGTCCTCTGGGCGCATTCCACCGGTCTGTGTCTGGCCACCGCCCTCGCCACCTCCGACTTGCTTGTTAAGGAGTTCCAGGAGAGCTGCCTTGTCCTTCTTGCAGTCCGAGATTTGAGTTTTGTAGCCTTCCTTCTCCATCTCGCACTGCCTGTTGACCTCCGTACACTGCGCCTCCGACTGATAGTTTGACAAGAGAACCATGTGTACGAATCCATCGATCCGCTTTCCGCTCAGGGTGTTGCTCTCGCTGACCCAACAGGTGGCATCGGCTTTCTTCCAGAAGCTGGACTTGCAATTGGGTCGATCGGCACACAGCCGCGCACACTGTTCCACAGAAGCCAAACCGGAGGTCCAGTTGACCTGGTCCCAAGAGGCAGGATGGGTGTCACAGTGGTACCGGACAATCAGACCGCTCCCGAGATCCTTCACCTCGTTGTTAAGCGTAGGGCAGATCCGGTTGTACTGGGATTTCCCCACATCTGGGTTATTCTTCCTCCAGTCTTGGTTTCCGAAAACCGGACCATCTGGCACAGTTCTCATTGTGCCAATGTCCTCTGGCGCTGGAGGGTCAAAGGCCATTGGAATTTGCCCATCACCCATGGGGTTCTCCATGTTCGGAATCGACCCGCCCATCTGAGGATCCTGCCCATAGACCAAGGGAAGCAATGATAAAAGGAGCAGAGGCCGCATGGTAGATGGATCGACACAGGAGAAAATAATATCAACTGACAATTCTTGTGTGTTCAAGTGAAACTGGTGATGGAAAAGAAAAGGAACTGTTGGGAATTGAGCAGTATTTATCTCTTCGTTCTACGAGTCGGACTGTCACTGTGTGAAGTGTATGACGTCTTCATTCATGCTGTGAACGTGCATGACGTTTTCGTTAATGAGTCTATATGCAACGTTGCAGAGGATATTACCATCATGGTCCACAGCTTCCAATGATGTCTTAATGCGTCGTACACATCCATATATGGTTGTCTGGTAACCTCAAACCTGGTTCTGGAAATGCAACTTCCCTACGTTATAGTGGCCCCCCATCGGACTCACCTGAGGATACACTATTGTCCAGTCAAGCTTACCGAGGCCTTTCATTCACTTTCACTAAGCAATGACGTAACTGATGGCTGTTTTGGTCTATACTGTCAGGGATTCCACTCTGTAACCACTACATCCCTTGGATCCGGCATATCTCGGAAGAAATGCCCTTTATTATCGAATGTATACAGCGGATTCTAGCATCTGGTGAATGTATGTCGTGTGGCCGTGACTCTATATCTACAGAACGCGGATACCTAGATACCTATGCAGTCCAAATGCCGAAAGGGTTCTGCGATCCGTTATTCTATACTCCACCGGAAGAATCAAGTGCGTGTCTATACTCAGAGAAAAGGCCGTCATACACTCGGTCTGACAATATCAAACAAGCACCAGAGCTCAATATTTCTATGTGTAAACCAGTAATGGGGTTTCTTCCGTCGCAGGTGATCTGCGTTCAGCCTCGGTGTCTTCAACAACCACTTGCCGGGTTTTCCCCCACCCAAAAGAGTCCATGTACCAACAAGCGTAGAGCAGAACTGCTATGTTGATAAATGGACCACAGATAATATACAGGAAACAGCCCACCCAAAATCTGAAGCATTCGCGCCATGGTGTGGAGTTCCAGATAGGGATCATGGCGTAATAGAGAATGAGAGTGCAGGCCATGATAGCAAAGCATACCAGGACCCATTTTTCCACGTTCTCGCAGCAGATGACAAAGATAAACCTCCCCATACTAGCAAAAATCAAGATATTCAGAAACCAGGCCAAGACATTAGTGCAGGCTAGGATTCTTTCAAACCACTGGACACCCCGAGCAAACATCAAGAGCAGATCATTGGAGGTAGCACCCAGTGTCCATCGCCTCCGCTGGGACAGAAAGACGGACCATGTCTGCGGCACGTCTGTATAAGCCACGGCCCGAAGGGCCTGACGGGTCTGGGCATTTGGCCGAGCTGAGAGCATGTGGCAGACGTGGTTCCGATCTTCACTGGCGGTGGCTCGGATCTGTCGCACTATTCCGTCAGAAAGGGTTGGACAGTATCCAAATCTCTCAAGCAGCACTTCAGTTCCGCAGGTTTCCTCACAGACCTTTAACAGCTGACAGCATCCAGGGAGACAGGACACTTTATGCGTAACTATTGACTGATGTAAGCGGCGCAGGCATTGAGCAATAGTGTACTCTGCTGATTGATATAGCTTCCAAAGATCGCAGGGGCTGCGTCCCCAGTCCACGGCAACGTAACCACAGACTCCCACAGTGTCTTTATACCGGGATTCCCGCATAAGCTCGCTGACACAGTGGTCATCAAATGTCGTGTCAGCATCCATACCGACTAAGTAGTCGACCGAAGCGATCCCTGAATCCTCCATAAACGAGGTCAGGTACCCAAGCAGTTCTGAGGAGTATATGAACTGTGATGTGTATATTTGGGACGCTCGCAGGTTATAGTTGTACAGAAATGATCGGACCATGATTAAGCTGTCACGCTTTCCTTTATTCTTCTTTTTGACAATGCAGAAGTACGGTACTCCGTGGTGGACACCTTTTTGAACTTCAACACTAAGCCACTGTTGGTTCCATGCCTGGTATGCCTGGGTGATTTGCACCCGATCATCCTTGGTTAGAATGTCGTCTAGCAAATACTCCGCCGTTGTCTTCTCCATACCAGGTCCGCGTGCATTCCCGTCGCAAACGATCAGAACACATCTGGGATGGTCTGAAATTCCTTTCTGTGCGACAAGAGTCCGAAGCGAGCTCTCAATCTCGTCTTTCGTTTCATTGTAGCAGGGAATCAGGAAAACCAGGCTTTCGGGCTTCTCGGGCGTCAGAAGCGTCTCAGGGCAATGCCAACGATATACCGTGGTTATGATGAGATTGATTATCATGATCAATTCCATCACGACAGAAGCCGAAATCCATGGTAATATAACATAATAGTACTTTGGCCACCACCAGGTAGCGAAAACTCCGAATCCACTGATACCACCGATTAAACAACGTGATCTTTGCCCAAAGAGGGAAGGAATATACATACTTGACTGCAAAGATGCAGCAGTTTAGGAGCCATTTTTGAGCAAGGACTCTTCGACATTGCTTGCGTGTATCTGATGGTTGCTTTGGTCGTAGCTGTGATACAGTCCTTTCACTGCTCGAGACAGCAACTTGTTTAGCCATCATGCTGCACATTGCACACTCCCTTGGGAACAAGATCACAAGTTATCACTTTCTCCAGTGACGGGAGAATAATTATAGTCCGTCTTGACCGAATATTTTTTGCTACACGACCACGCGCTGTGAATGCTGCGACAATCTATGCGAGGAATTCGAAAACTTGACGGCTCGAGTCCCACAGTGCCTTTGTGTAACATATCAAGGTAGGTTCCGCTGATACAGCACCACCGATCAATGATAAAGTCAATGACTAACAAGCAGTGTAGACAAAAAGTTTCCGTTTTCATGACTGTTTTCGTTCTTTAGACAGTGTGGCTGGCGGAAGTGAGACACTCGAGCGGGCTGAGGAATGGGCCCACAAGCATACCTCCGTGAGCAATACATCATTAGAACCTTCTTTCGTGAATTTTTTTTGACACACGCAGTGAGAAGAAAAAAGGAGCGTACGCATGAAGACGTAACATTCTAAACGGGGTAAATGACGGATAGGAAAAGATTTATTCAAATATCGGCTACGTATATCTTTAACACAAGGATGGCAGGAATGTGTGATAATTCTTCGATCACCAAGAATTTCCGACCTCAAGGGAAGGTGTAAAATTCACGACCAAAGCCCCAACAACGTTGCGCAGGATCCCGAGTTCCAGACCTATTTGGTCCACAGCGATGATAATTACGTCGAACCGTTGCCCTAGCTCAGTTGCATTCCAAAACGTCACTTCGTCCAACTTCGGAATAGAGGGTAACATCTCCTGCGACACAAGCGGATCCGCATATTCCACGGCTGCGTCCCACTTGGTGCGTAAATGCCGAATCAGTGCAAGCCCGGGGGAGTTGCTGAGGAGAGCCTGTCCACGCTTGAACCCTACCCCGACAACAAGCCCTTGGACCTTTCTGTCACCGGTGTGACTGCAATAGAGCTCCTTCATCACTCGGTCTCCCAAAACGCAAGGTCGCTGAGACATTTTCTCAGTAGCGGCGTGGAGCAGGGGAAGCTGGGAGGTGGAAAGAAGATAGTACGGATTCACAGGGACGCAATGGCCGCCGACCCCCAGACCCGGGAAGTAAGGCTGATAGCCAAAGGACTTCGTCGCCGCTGCCCGAGAAACCTCCATAGCGCTGATCCCAATAGTCTGGCATGCATCGGCCATCTCGTTGGCAAAAGCAATGCCCACCATCCGCTGACAATTCTCATATAATTTGGTCATTTCAGCCACCTCAGGGCATGAGACAGAAACCAAGTTGCGGAAGATGCGCCCATAGAGGTCCCGAATGCTCTGTAAGGAGCCCGGTACGGTGTCATCGAAACCAGAGATAATTTTGGGGGTATCTTCCAGCGTAGGACGGAGTCGCCCTGGGTCAATTCGCTCAGGAGACATGCCAGCCTTGACCCCTTTGGAAATCATCGCAGGAAGAAGAAACGTCCTCGTCATTCCCACTGCAACTGTACTCTCGACAATCACAGTTGATCCTGGACGAACATATTTTGAAACGATTTCAATGGCACTCTGTAAGGGCTTCGTATCAATGGAGCCATGATAAAGCGGAGTAGGGACACAAATTAAAATGTGTGTCGCAGCCGACACTTGCGCCGGATTGCTTGTGATCTGGATATTCTCGCTCATTACATGAGTCCTGATATCTTCCAGACGTTGACTGCTGGTATCAAATGCGATGACATTATAGACGGTGGCAAAGAGAGACGCAAGGTGGAAACCCACATAGCCAACCCCAATAACGGCCACTGTCCGGTCGAGGACATCTGCATGGGGAGACAATGGCGCTATCTTCTCTTCACGGGGTGATTGTTGCTGATTTTCTGCGGGAGGGGTATGTAAGCCATTAAAACATGGCACGTTGGGCTTGCGAGTTTCCGCCTCGAAAAATGCATCCTCCTGGAATTCCCACTTAGTAGTGGCTGGCAGCACAGAGTCCATAGGTTATAATGGAAACCCTGATAATGTGGAGGTATGAAATTGTAGCAGGGAAGGTCATGATGGTCAGAACAAATACCTATCCATGTATCTATCCCCACCGCCCATATCGACTCACCTAAGAACAGTTTATGACGCACCGTTCAGCGAGGAGCAGGTGTGGAGGGGTGGAGTTACGATTCCACAAATGGAAAATTTCTTCGCTACGCATACAGTAACATACGACTACGTGGACACGTTACCTTCTGCAAAACTTATCCATGACGAGATCGATGTGGGACCTGGGCTTGCAGACTGAGACCTTGGTGAACGTTCACGGACATATTGGGATGAAACAGTATGATCGGTGAAAATATGGGCTTTCAATTATCCTCCGGAGAATGTAGGACATGCTATAGACTAAGCCATGCATAGAATCCATAGAATCTATGATGTCAAGCTCTTCGTCGGCTTCCTTTTCCATGAGGCTCCATGGTTGTATTGAGGACATGGGCAATTTTCCTAATGGTTAGAGACTAGACAGAGGTGTTGAGTGCTACGCTGCCGGTATCCAGAGGAGCAACAAGAAACACTGCGCTCGTACTTCTATCTATTTGTGTGACTTTATCTGTGGTATGTGATTTGGCTACTCAGTCTCTCATTACAACAACACTCTACCAGAAAAGATATAATGCCTCGGAAGTTGAGGGGCCGCCGTATTGCCGCTCACGGTCAAGATGCTGAAAACGTCGTGGGTTAATCACTACTCTACCGTCCATCGTTTACTCTTTTTTCAACCCCAAACGACGTTACACGCCTATCGATAGAGGATCATGAAATACCACATTCATACTTTATGTTAGTCACCATTGGCATACATGTGGAGATAGTAGTGGCGGACCCGACCACCCGGTGCACCGCCTTACATATAGTTTGTTATCCCCATGCACGCCTTTCTACCTTTGCTATATACTGTTAAATATATTCCCCGTTCTAAATCTCTGGAAACTTAACATCCATCATCACCATAGCCATGATTCTGTCAAATATTCTTTTAGCTGTTTTTACTCTGACTTGCTGCTCGGTCGCCACCCCAACATCCCGGCGCTCTAGCCCGCCGAAGGCTTCGAGTGCAATTGGAAGTGGTCCCTCGGTCCCCACAGGCACAGTTATAAATGCATGCACCGTTCCGGGCACAGTCGCTTTAGCATTCGACGGTGGTCCGCATAATTATACAGTGCAGCTCCTGGATATCCTCCGTGAACACCATATAAAGGCCACCCTCTTCTTAAATGGGCATGACTGGTATCCATTCATTGACTTCTACAAGGACGTCGTGGCCCAGGAATTTATGGAAGGTCACCAATTGGCATCTCATACGTTAGTCGACTCCTAGCAAAAGCAGAAATGTTACCACTGATATCACTTGTAGTTGGAGTCATCCCCATTTGACAAGCCTCACCGATGACGAGATTGTTGACCAGGTGGTCCGTCTTGACGATAAAGTCGAGGAATTCACTGGGTATCGCCCAACATACGTTCGATTGCCTTATCTGGAGTATGATGATCGCGTGCTCAACATCTTGAAAGACCGTGGCTATTACATCATTGGGATGGATCTCGACACCAGGGACTGGATGTATCATGATCCATGTCGTGTCGAAGAGAGCTTTAAAACTTTTATTCATGGTCTGGAATCTGGAGGCACGATTACTTTGGTACACGAGGTGTACGAGTGTACAGTGAATCGGCTTGTGCCGATGATGTTGGAGGAACTTCAGAAGAGGAACTTAGCTCGTATGTGCCGCTCCTGCTTATGTTTCTTTTTTGTTGCTCCTTTCCTTTTATTAGCTGATACGGTAACAGCGGTCACTATTGGGGAATGCTTGGGTCATCCGAAGGAAAACTGGTATCGGAAATCCCCCAGTCAGAGTGAGGGATGGGCGCAACTCCATATCCAGAAATATTCCAATGGTAATGACGCCGGTGTTGCACTACCAGAGAGGCATGACTTATGATCTCGGTAAAAATATTGGGGGTTAGACGTGCGCACCCCAGGAGAGTGATAACAGATGTTAGAATGTCAAGACCAAGCAAGACATCTGTCCGCTGGTTCTCTGAATTGCATGGCTTTTTGTTGTTGTTTACTTGAATCAATTCATCTTTGTATTAAATGCTGTTTTTATTTTAAGTCTGTGTTAATAACCCACTGGGCCTGGAGCATTGTACTATAATATTATTATGGTCGCCCTACCCACCGGTCTATTATTAATTGACAGGTTTTTAAAACAGAAAAGGAAGGCTGCCGACTTGGCTAGAAAATCAAGTACATCAGTTAGGCCACGCGTCCCTCAGAGTTGCGTGAACTTAAAAGCCAAATTCTGGTTTGTTATGTTCCCATGATGAACAGTTACTGTTTTATAAAACTCAAATCAAGTATTTTAAACGTGTTTGGTTATCTGCCTGGGAAATGACTTTCTTGATACGAGACCGTTCAACCGTCTGGAAAATGGGCTCGTTATAAAAGACCAGACGTTCAGCAAGCTCGCCTATGTTAAGAATGTCTAAAATTCTTTTATGGGGCACTTAATATATTCAATTACATCCAATTCATAAACATGGAAGAGCGCCTAGTCAATTATGCCAGAGCTTCTCCGAATGCGGTTGCTGTCGTTGATGGCTTTTCCAAGGTCAGCTATCGTGAACCGTGCTGATATGCTTGCTAGGAAGCTGGAAAAAGAGCAAGTTGATATCGAAGAGCCTGTCTGTATCTTCCCCGAGTCAGGCTACGAGCAAATTCTTGGTCAGGTCGCCGTCCTAAGAGCCGGCGGCACTTCTGTTCCAATCGACCCGTCCATGCCCTCCTCGCGTCTAGCATCCATGCTCCACGATATCGGATGCCAACATATCATCACCAGAAGTCACCTTGCGTGGGATCTCTCTAGCTTCAAGATTATCCCCGTGGAAGATGCCGCTGCGTCGGCCTCTCCAGTCCCTGAGAGTGAGATCTCTGTATGCAACGGATACCCAGCTGGCCAACGCAGCCATATACTATTTACGTCTGGCTCGACCGGTCGTCCCAAGCCAATTCAAATACTGGCTCGCGGGATCCTGCATGTTCTTGATTCCTTTCCAATCTCCCCCCTGGGTCCGTCAGATGTGGCCACCGGCTTTATAAACCCAGGATTCGACCTCTCTCTCTTTGAGATTTGGGGTGTCCTTCTTTCTGGTGCAAAATTTGTGCGGGTGTCCCAGGTAGTTGTCACCGACCCTCCAGCACTAGCCGGGGTGAAAGCCCTGATGTCAATAAAGCTTTCCTGAATCAAAGTAAGCTCTCTTTATTCAGATAAGATGTAGTTTCTTTTGGCTTACATCTCAGGTTTGTCTGGCTTGTTCCCACGTACAGTACCAGCATGTTAGATAAAAACACTGTTACTGCTATTTCCTATGTCAAGACAAAAAATCAGGATACGAGCATCAATGATTTCTCTGCTGGGGACGGCAAAGAGTACTTTCGGTATCTGCGACTGGAGAGAAACATTCACATACGCGAAAAGATCACCAGCGTCAAGATGGTGCGTACAAGTTATAAAGTCAGTCTGAGAGATGCCAAGACTTGGGGATGGGACGCTATTAGTCAAGATTTAAACGAAGGTCGAGGAGGAGAGTATCTATATCTTGTCTGGGATACGAAAAATATCGATATGGTTACAAGGATTTGAGTTGATATTTTTATGCGAGGTGCCAGCAGCCCATTATTACACCCATACCTACTTGGTGTTCTTGTTTCTGCATTCCTGCTTTCTTTGATGGTTTGTCTTTTTTCTGCACACAGTTTCCACCTTTGAGTCATTTCGAGCTTTGCAATATACCTAGCCCTCACATTGAAAACAAATAATCGCTCATTCTCTTAGACATTCATGTGCTTACCTCGAGCGATGTAACCAATGTCCACTGACAGCCCATCGTAAAGAAAAAATGCCAGCATCCGTATCATTATCATTTACATCAATAGTTACCACAACTTCAGCAGAATTTCTCTCTCTATTCAGACCCATTATCCTGTCCATGTCTTTGTGCCCAAGGAGATCAGAGAGCGAAATAATAATGGTCCTATATTATAGAATACTACCACTGTTATAGCAAACTTCCCCGCTCCCTACCAAGTAATTTTATGCCAATCAGGAACGACAAATAGGCGCTAGGAATCTTGTGACGGCGAGTTGACTGATCTCGCCCTTGACGGACGGCATGCGACTATCGATCGAACTCTACAATAAACTGACGATAAATTCCGACAACAAAAATCGCACTGCAGACGTCTCTGTGTTGGCCTTGTACCATTCTTCCTATCGAATATTGGGCTCGGTACAAGAGACAGAGCTGGAAGAACCGAAGTTATAACCAACGTTACATAATCTTGTTTTCCACTCTCACCGGTCGCTGAAGCATATGATAACTGTATTAGGACACTTCAGAATATTTTGTTCCTCTGCTTGTGCCTGAAGCTCTTGGACTTAATTGTATATTCTTCCCTTGTCCCGTTCGAAAAGAGTGCAAGCACCTTGGCGCCCACATGTAATACTTGTTCGGTTCTAAAGGCCTGTGAGATGAAGGAAAAATTTTAGCGAGCCCGTTAGAACTCACCATACCATCGACCGGAAAGGTCCTTGACATTAAAGCGAAATGCAGACCTGATATTAGGCCCTCCATTTATTTTCCTGGGGATGCACCAATTCAAGTGGTGTCATTTCCCTCCCGGCCGCAAGGGGTCTGGGTGTTGAAGTGCGGAGTTGACTAAGCAGGCAGATCATCACCTTGCTTGGCCAACTCGATCGTGCAATAGATCATACAATCTCGCTCATTTATGACGATTCCGAAGCCCCTGAGATTGCATAAATATCGGCTTCTTTATAGTGTAGTTAGGAAGGACAAGCCTTCATCCATTCGTTTGACGTAGCTAATACAATTGCTTCATCCGATTGTTCTAGCGGTCCAATCCCATCCAAATCCTTAGTCATTCTATGTGCCAAGCCTCTGCACTTCCACACTTCATAATCGACCTATATGATTTGAGGTGACTCTAGTTATGATTAATCATGTTTATCTTTCCTAGATAATATAAACTAAACAGAATGAGATAAAAGAAGAACTAAAAGATTATGCCCATGCTCCCTTAAGCTGTCTTGCCCTTGTTCACTCAAACATCTCATCAAGAATTAGCATTCGAAATGGAAAAACACTATCGCCGACCTGCCGGATGGCTGCCCAAAATTTAGTCATCAGGCGATTAAGACCACCTAACATAACCCCAACGTGGAGTCCCTTCGCGATGATGAGCGAAGACCTCCTGCATTTCACCTGGCTTCCTTCAAGCCGACATATTTCTGCTGAGGAAAAGGTTTGTTTGTTTTACTTATTCTGATGAATGTCACAATCTAATATCCCGTCCCGAAACAGGCTGTGTGCGCTTTGCACTCATCTCGACGTTACTATTAATACGGTCTATGCACATCCCTGCGTTATACTCAACGTCGAATTTCGGACACATTGTATTTTCTTTTTGGAATAACGACAAAAATGTCCTTCGGAAGCCAGGTCAAGTCAGTTGACTCGCTGTCTCCGAGCGACGAAGAACTGGAGAGGGCAGCGTGTGAATTGGTTCGGTTCGTTTGAAAGGAGCGCAGCGAAATAATGCTAATGTTTCATTAGGTTTCGAAAAGCGTAGTTATCGAGAAAACCGTGTCCCATCCCCAGTCCTTCACAACAGCAGATAAGTCGGTATGCGCTGTACTAGTGCATAGAAAGGGAGCGGAGGGGGCTGTGAGGGTGACAGGGCCTGGGACTTCGCATCCTGTGCCAAACGTGATCACAGGGCCTGGCGAAAGCGGCTGGGATATTGTTGCAGTAAAAGAAGGCCAAACATGCATGTTCTTTGGTAACCCGTCAGTCCAGTTTTTTAGAGTTAAACAGGAATAACTTCTTCAATGGCGTTGGAGCTGCATGACATATTGGATGAAAACAGTGGCCAGGGGCTGAGAAAATTCGATCCTAGCCGTCGACTCTGCAAATTGATCAAAAGAAATACAAATAGAAGGCAAAGGGTCCCCAGATAAGGGACATTCCATTTGGAGTGTCCTGTCCGATTCCTGATATTCTTGGAGGAAGTTGGCGAGGTCCCTGACACGAAGGTCTAACGACACAGAGCCGTGACGTGGACCTGACGAAGGATGAAGTACCGTGTCTGTGGCCTGTAAATATCTATCTACTGACGTAATTCTCCACGGGCACTTACCGACGGCCAAATCCTGAGAAGGGGAACGTCTGCCAACTTTACGATGTTAGCGTAGCCCAGTGAACTACTTGTAGGGACTTATCACCTGACGGATATTCTGAAATATCCAAATTTTTGGATTGGGACGTATCCGTGACTTGTACATGAGAAGGGGATAGGTCTATGCCCGTCAGATGTAGAATCAAAGTAGAAAGAGCCAACCAACCATCCAAGTACTTTCGGCCGATGCGATCTAAATTGTTATTCCGCAAGTCTTCCTTCCTTGTAGCGATCTCATAAGGCAAGTCCGTATAAATATCATCGTTCAATATCTTGATTGCATGTTTCCCGAGACCGAGAATGCACAAGGCCACCATGGCGTTTCCCTGATTACCGCATAGTTCTCTGGTCTTGGATAGGAAATCATGGTATGCCTTGTGTTTATCTGGTGCTGTAAGCAGCACAGTGAAACCCTCCTTCAGTCGCCTTTCCAAATGCGGCTTTAGGGCTTCGCGGCGTTGGACTTTGTTAGAAAATTTTTTAAGATTATTGAGGGCCTCAGGCAAAAGTAAACTCCTGTTCCTAGATGCCATATCTCCAAATTGGCGTCGTTGGGATATGTGTACGGGATCTTGTAAGGAAACTGTCAGGAAGTTGGAAGGGTACTGTCGAGGAGGTGTAAGGAAATTGTCTTTTGTCGGCGACTAAAGTGCGGGGAAGCAGGCTGATGCCTCAAAGCTACAGGTGTGTCTCGGCGCTTAACCTCATCCGGAAGAGTATTTTGCGCGGCCAATCACCATTCATTTTTGGGTAAAGAACGACATGCCAATAACAGATTGAGGTGTATACCCCATGAGGAACAACATGACATTGGCTGGATACAGAAAGACAGACAGTTTCGGGATGTCTGAAATGCAATCGCAGAGTATGAAGACATAAATACGTCCAGCTCATCCCATCGAGGTCTGATACAAAACTTCCAGCCCATGGCTCTGAAAACACTCTTTGATATAATATATGCCCAGTGGAAGTCATTCTCCGAGACACTCCATCATTGGTTGAAGACTTGTCTACAACGAGAGCAACCTGTGGATGAGGTCCGTCCGGATTCTTTTGTGCCTTGGGACACAGACCTGGAATTACCAGCTCCTACATTTCAACAAGCCAGGAACCCCTACAGGGAAGCCAGTGCAATCTACTACCAG
>JAPDKQ010000227.1:0-17054 GCA_027569665.1 Aspergillus bridgeri | reverse complement strand
TTCCCGCGGTCTCTTCTGTTCCCCCCGCCGGCCGGTCTTTGTTTTTCTGTGGGTTTTTTTTTGTTTTTTGTTTTTTTTTTTTTTTTTTTTTTTTGCCCCGATAACCTTAATTGTCCGTGAGCTCGTGTACAGCACCCGTCCTGCATCTTTTTTTTTTTTTTTCTCCCCCCCCCCCCCCCCCCCCCCAAGAGGTAGCCCCTCAGTGATTCCACGCAGACTAACGAGCGCACAGCGGAGAGCGGAGGCCTTGAAGGTGAACATCAGCGCTGGTGAGGGTCTTCAGGATGTCTTGAAATCCAACCTGGGTCCTTCGGGGACGTTGAAAATGTACGTTTCCCGCCTGGAACTTGGCATTCCTCAAAACCATAAACCGTAGCTGACAAATTCTAGGCTGGTGGATGGTGCAGGCGGAGTATGAGCGTTCCTGGACAAAATAGAGAGGTCGATATCTAACAGATGGATACAGATCAAATTGACCAAGGATGGAAATGTGCTGCTGCGGGAGATGGTAGGTGACCCCCAGTTTCCCCGCCATGAAAGAGACCTCAATGAGCGATTATTAACTTCCTGTACAGCAAATCCAAAACCCCACTGCTGTAAGTTGCCTTCGACTCGATACGCCGTCTCTCTAACTTTATAACTAACGTGACAAAGGTCATGATTGCCCGGGCCGCAACCGCACAAGACGATATCACCGGTGACGGCACGACGTCCGTCGTCTTGATGGTGGGAGAGCTTCTGAAGCAGGCAGACCGACACATTTCGGAGGGTGTGCACCCTCGGGTGATCACTGATGGTTACGAGATTGCCAAGAACGAGGCTCTCAAGGTAAGCATGAGCTGGGATCAAGGAATCATAGTCATCTTGCGAGAGCTAACTCTTGGCCGGAATCTAGTTCCTCGACCAGTTCAAGATCGAGCGTGCGGTTGACCGTGAATTGCTGCTTTCCGTCGCCCGAACCTCGCTCAGCACTAAGCTTAACAGCGCCCTTGCCGAGAAGCTCACCCCCGATATCGTTGATGCCGTGCTCGCCATCCACAGAGCCCCTGAGAAGCCCGATCTGCACATGGTTGAAATCATGGCCATGCAACATCGGTCGTCGTCTGACACCCAGCTGATCCGTGGCCTGGCTTTGGATCACGGCGCGAGACACCCTGATATGCCCAAGCGAGTGGAGAACGCTTTCATCCTGACGCTCAATGTCAGTCTGGAGTACGAAAAGTCGGAAATCAACTCTGGCTTCTACTACTCTAGCGCCGAGCAGAGAGACAAGCTGGTGGAGAGTGAGCGCAAGTTCGTGGACGCCAAGTTGCAGAAGATTGTGGAGCTTAAGAAAGAGGTTTGCGGCAACGACCCGAAGAAGAGCTTCGTCGTCATCAACCAGAAGGGTATTGACCCTCTGAGCTTGGATGTCCTCACCAAGAACGGTATCCTTGCTCTCCGGAGAGCCAAGCGAAGGAACATGGAGCGTCTCCAATTAATCTGTGGCGGTATTGCGCAGAACAGTGTGGATGACCTTACGCCCGACGTCCTTGGCTGGGCCGGCCTGGTCTACGAACACCAGCTTGGAGAGGAGAAGTACACTTTCGTTGAGGAGGTCAAGGACCCCAAGTCGGTCACTATCCTCATCAAGGGCCCCAACCAACACACCATCGCACAGGTCAAAGACGCCGTCCGCGACGGTCTGCGCTCCGTTTACAACTCCATCGTTGATGGTTGCGTGATCCCCGGTGCTGGTGCCTTCCAGGTCGCCTGCGCCGCCCACCTAACAGACAACGTCAACAAGACCGTCAAGGGCAAGGCTAAGTGGGGAGTCAGCGCCTTTGCGGATGCCCTGTTGATTATTCCCAAGACCCTTGCTGCCAACTCGGGCCACGATATTCAGGACTCCCTGGCGGCTCTGCAAGACGAGCGAACCGCTGGCAACACCGTCGGTATTGACCTAAACACAGGTGAGCCGATGGATCCCGTGCAGGAGGGTGTCTTCGATTCGTTCCGTGTGCTGCGTAACCTGATCGCCTCGAGCACGGGTATCGCCTCTAACCTGCTCCTATGTGACGAGCTTCTGAAGGCCCGCCAAATGGGTAAGCAGGGTGGACCTGGCGGCATGGAGGAGTAATGCATTCGTTACGTATAGATCGCGGTGTAAAGAATTTTGGGAGAGGATCTGATTTCGGATATGAGGTTTAAAAAATAGTCTTACGTTTACCAAATGTATGCAATAAATGCAAATAGTCAAGCTCGCGGGCATTGGCAAATGCTAATATTACCCTGACTGACACCTTCATTGTAAGTTACATAGGTAGACCATTGGCAATGTGATGAAAGGATGGGAAGAACACGGAATGTGTATCTATACATCACCCAGATTCGAGGTTCAATTAGAAGTCTGATAATACAAGTCCTTATGTCACAAGACGGGAGGTTTCTTTGAAAAGATTATGTGGAAATTGACTCCTCTTCCACTTCGTTCTCTTTGCTTTCTTCATCTCCTTCCTCTTCAGAAGTCGGGCTGCCCTCTTGGATGCTCCTAGGCGCCCATTCTCCAACAAAGCCGTCAGCCTTGATAGGATCGTGCAAGGAGGTTTTGTGAGCCTTCGCCCATTCTAGGATCTTAGATTTTCGTATGATAACCGCATCACTGTCATCGGGGCTGTTGTCGGTTGTTGACGTACGGGGCATTTTGCGTTTTTTAGACGGCGTCGCTGGCTCAACGGCCTCCATCCCCTTCAGGGCAGTGATAACATCCTCCGTCAGCATTCCTGTCGCTAGTCCGATGTCCTGGACCGTGATAATCTCATGATGTGGTCGCTTGCGAGCCCCTTTGGGTTTCTGCTTCTGCTGCGGCGAATCCTGGGCATCAGCGGCCTCGGCCTCGGAGTCTTGCAGCAGTATGTATCTCGCAATTCGCTCCTCCCAGAACCTACTGTAGCTGCGACTGCCCATTTCACTTAACGGCTTCTCCGGACCGCCAATCAACCCGCGATCGTGTTCCCAACCGCTGAGCTTGTAGCTGACCCCCATCAACAGCTTCCCGAGCTGCTTGTGCTGGTAGGGCGGAAAGACCAAGATACAGGCCAGATTGTTTGCATCCCAGGAGAGTTTCTCCTTCGAAAAGAAGCCCAGGACATGATAGCTCGAGTCCTCGGGATCGGTGTAGACGAGCAGATAGTAGAGGAAGGAGAAGACGTCGAAGAAGACCGATTTATGATCGAGAAACAGTTTCGCGAAGAGCGACAGGTTCTGCGCATACAGCTTGTGATGTTCCCCGTCGACCTCCCACACTGAGTAGCCGCCGTGGTCGTAGACTTTGGTCCCGGGGGGCGTGGTACGGTGGAGACAGGCCAGGGTGTGCTTCGCGTAGGCGTCTGCGTCGCACGAGTAGCGGAAACACCAGCGACACACATAGAGTCGATCCGTGTCTTTGCTCACAAGATCCTCCGGGTAGATGGACTGGTACCAGGTCGGAAAGAGCAGGTCACCTAGCACGACATGCTTGACATTTCGGGTGACGGCGGGTGATTTCGCGTGGGACAAGGGGGTTTTCGGAGCCATTGAGCAATTGATAATCGGAAGACCGGAGTCAGAGAATCCCAGAAGATCCTATTAATGGGTTTTTGGTATGGGGGTAGTTTCTCCGAGTGTAGGCCATTGGCATCGATAATGTGTCTGTAGTAGGTAGGTAGGTAGTATGGGTTGCGATGGCCTGTCGCGTCAGGGAGGAAGGAAATCAAGAGGAAGACTGCAGGAAATAAGCTAGATCTAGATCGGGATGAGAATGAGAGGAAGAAGTGAATAGCAGGTACCGGGTTGTATATATAATGGAGCAACAATCAACAATAGGAAGAGGCGAACCTTCTTCCTCCCCCGAGGACAGCCCAAAGAAGGCCTGAAAAGTCAGGACTTCCAGTGAATCGGCCTGTTGCTGACTCAGCAGCAGCGGGTCACGCGCGGATCACTTGACGGCAGCTCCGGGCCAATCAGCGGCTGTGCACGCGGGGTGAAGCTTTCCCTCTGCATCGTTACGTGACAGAATACTTCCATCACTCTCTCTCTCTCCTTCATCTCCTCACCCAGCATCCTCGTTGCCTGGATCTCTCCGTTGCATCTCACTGAACACCACCTGTGCCTGGTAACACTTGCCTGTTTGCCTCCTGGAATGGTCGTGGCCTGTGGCTCGCCGCTTACTATTGGCGCGTATTATTAAGTTACGACGGCCACATTTTCCCCCCATAGGCAACAGCATATCATATCTATCGCTCAGCAACTCCTTATCATCCCCCAGGTTCCTACTCTCCCCTCTGCTTGATACGAGAGGCACCCTGTCTTCTCACCTGTCAACTCGGCGGATTAATTTTATTTCCTTATCATATTTATTTCCTGATAGTTTCTTGCCCTCGTTCATCGGTTGACAGTGCTGGCTCGTACTTGTTTGCGGTCCAGAACTGAGGCTTGATTTTTGGGGCCTTTCTCCACCGAGGAATCCGTCAAGATGTTGAAGCCATTCCAGATCAGGGATCTCCATCGATCCCCATTCCCCCCGCAGGATGATATTGAACAGTCGGACAGCGACACCCATCAACGCCGTCCGGGAATCGTCGCCGTCTCTGCAGCCCAGTATAACGACATCGCCACTTTCCATCCTCAAGCCCGGCTGACTTACATCGACGACGATGATGGCGAACTTATCACGGTGAGTGCCTCAATACCTGCGTTGTATTCTGGCTTCTAATAGCGGACACTAGGTTGGTTCGTCCCTCGAGCTTTCGCAACGTCTGGACGAACCCGTTCCTGGCTCAGCTCATTCATACCCACCCCCGCAAACCTCAAACCACGAACCGATGCATATATTCGACATACGGCGGTCAACTCCAGTAATCGAGTTGTGGAAAGAGCACGAATGGAATATATGCTTCCCTAATCCTTCATCTCCAACCTTCATTAATGGGGTACCACGTAACACCGAGTCTTCTGCTCCCGGTGTCGAGAATAAGGAAAAGGAAACTGAGGGCGATAATGGAGCCACGGGCCCTTCTGCACAAGAAGAGTCTGAGCCACTCATGGCCGCATTTGAGGCCGAGATGGCCAAGATCCTCAGTACTTCCGAGACGCTGGATGAGAACCCACCTCATCAAGATAATACTGTCCCTCGAACGGAGGATCAAAACAGGACGGCGGCCGAAAGATTCCAAATCCCGACCGAAAGTTTCATCAACGCCATGCAGAACTTGGTTCACGGAGCCGAGACGCTTAGTTCTGGAGTACGATCCAGACTACCAGAGATCGAGCGACAGCTTCAAAATGCCCAAAGGGCTATGCCATGCCCGGTCGGTTCCTCCATGCAAGCGGCACTCACGGCCTTGGAAGGCCAAGCGAAGAATTTAGTCAGTGCAATCAATAATGTTTCGACTTCTGGAGAACAAAACTCAGCAAACCTTTTCCCGAGAGAGCTACCAACGGCCGCAGATACTGTTGAGAGTCTACGGAGCATGGCGTCCGAGCTTGGCCATATGGGTCATACTTTGTTTGAGACATTCGAGAACGAGCTTGGATGCAACGCGCAAGGATCGCAGAACCAGGCATCATCTGGCGTGGCTGCTTCGTCTGCCACTGATGCCGTGGACTCAGCACATACCGATGACAACAATGAGCCCGCCGAGAGTGTGCCCAGTGCATCCAGTGCCAACCCTGCCCCGACCTCTAACTTGGAAAGCCAGAAGGAGCCGATGAGCTCGGATACAGCAGAGATTTGTCCGGATCCTGAGCCTTCGCAACAAACCGCAAGCACGGAGTCGGCCTCTGAACCCCAGAATCATAACGATGGCCCGTCGACAATCTCCCGTGCCCCCAGATACACGCCTGGAACATTCCCATTCCCATATCACATGCCGTATATTAACGGTCGGTCTGCACCTCGTCGACAACAGGAATGCCTGTTCCCGGGCGCTTTCCCACCGCATCCACCGCATCCACCGCCGCACCCTCATTTCCCTCCTCATTCTGCGATGGGCTGGCCGCTCACCGTTCCTTTCCAGGGACAACCAGTGCCGTCTTCTGTTCCCCCGCCTCTCGCCGGCCCTCCTCGACATCATAGGACATGGCCTCAATTCCCTTTCTGTGACCGCCCTAATGGCCACGCAAGGTGGAATCGTCGGGCCCCGTCGCATGAAGAAAGACCTAATACTTCATCATCGCCCAACGTCCCTGCCCAGACAGCCCTCTTCATAGGCAACGTCGGGTACAACGTTAATGACAAGATGATCCGCGATGTTTTTGCTGCAAAGGGATTCCTGGCTGATGTGCATCTTCCGCTTGACTCGGTAACACACACACATGCAGGCTTTGGTTATTTACATTTTCCTTCAGTCCATGCGGCGAAGGCAGCATTGGATGGTCTGCAAGGAACACTGATTGACGGGCACTCAATCAATCTTGAATTCAGCGATTCATCCCCAATTACGACGTTGAACACACCCAACCAACAGCAACAATCGGCTCCTCCGCAGGTCCCAGATACTTCTCGGGGCATGGGGCAAGCTCCATCTGAGCGAGGTCCTGCGAACAACGGCAGTGCTTTGCCTCTCAGCGTGGCAGATATGTGCTCTGTCAACGGCAACGCCAGCAATGGGCCGTCTACTAAGAACGATTCGGACAGCTCCGAGCGACTCAATGCGCTTTATCCCTCGCTTGTGCCCGAGAGCCCCTCGCAACGCCCTAATACCAACGCTAATCCGTCCGGGTCTCCCTCTGATCTACTCCGACCGACTGAATTAGAGTCCCGGTTCCCTCCCGTCTCTCAGCTAGATGCGCTTTTCTTAGCCCAACAGCGTGGGCAGGTGGACTCTCATGGCTCGACACCTCGACCCGAGCCGACTGCCGATCATCAGTCTGGTTCTGGTCGGTCTGCATCTCCAAATATCCCTGGGGCTTTCCCAGAAGCCCACAGGCCGTCTGTCACGGTACCTGTTCAATTGAACTCTCAGCAGATAAGAAACCATGGCGCAAGCGCTGAGACTCCTCATATCCGGCGATCGAAGACCGTGAGGACCTCCCACCCACCTCGGGGATTCTCTGGCCCCTGGGATCCCAGCTCAGGAGAACCAGGCTCCGACCGGTCGCTGAGACGGCGGGCCACTGAACGTTCTCCGCTCCGTCCAGGCTGGTCCTCACGTCCCGGTGCCTGCAGTTCCCGGCCATCAAATGGATGCCCTGTCCAGAGAGAGACGGCCCCCGAGTTTGAAACTAGACGGCGCAGCATCGAGGACTGCATTTCTACCTTGGCTAGTCTAGGATACGGAAGCTCCGAGGAGGGTGGACTGCAGCGCATTGGCGTATATGCCGCGGCCGCCGATGGCAACGTCACTGAAGCGATTGATATGATCGAGGAGGAACGTAAAGCGTATGCGCAGCGACGCTAATAATAGGTGCAGGCTAGTCTTCATGCTTTGGAACCTTGAGCGTTGGAATACTGGAACGGTTTTTTTTTTCTGGATGGGCTTACGGTGTTCGGTAGCGATGGTATTGCTTTTCTGGCGACTCTACCTTAGTTTAATTAGGCAATTAAGGAAAGATAATGAATGTTTGCTCTCTAAAACCTGAGTTCTCATGGTTCCAATCTGAGGCAGGCGAAGGCGGCGCTGAATCATCGGGGCGGGCCGAGACTGACTGCGCGCAAGCCCCGAATTCTTCCTCCGCGTCCCATCGTCACTTTCCACCTCCAGCGCGACGCAAGAGCTCGGTTCTGCTCTTCTTGGACGAGAGAGATGCAGACATGGCGAAGGGCCTTTGCCACGTCTGCTACCAGACTTAACCCCCGATCCTCGGGAACCGCGGGACCCTCGCTTCTACGATGTGCGCAGGTGCTTCGGAAAGGTAGCAATGGGTCTTCCAACCTCGAGGACCAGGAGATCAAACTGAACGGCTTCATCCGCTCTGTTCGCAAGCAGAAACGCTTTGCTTTTGCACAGATATCCGACGGATCAACCGTCGAACCCGTTCAGGCCTTCTTGAAACCAGCCCAGGCGGCAGAGTACGTCGTGCCACCTTTCGTCAGTTCATAAATGGACGGCTTCGGGACCTAATAGACCTTCTTTCTTCAGTTTGACGACAGGGACTGCTGTCGAGATATCCGGAGTATGGAAAGCCTGTCCACCCGGCAAGGAGCAAAGTCATGAGCTGCAGACCACTGCAGTGAAGGTGGTGGGCGAGGCAGACCCCGAGGTAATACAGGCCATCTCCCTTCGCATTGAGGCTCACTCGTAAAGCACACACAGCTAATCACAATCGATGTACTAGACATATCCGATTCAGAAGAAGTATCATACCCCCGATTTCCTACGCCAGATCCCTCACCTCCGTTTCCGAACCCCGTTCAACTCCCTTCTGTCGCGATTCCGCTCCGAATGCCTCTACCACCTGGGGAACACCTTTCGCAGTGCCCCCCATGGCGGGTTCGTCCAGGTTCACCCGCCGCTGATTACGTCGTCTGATTGCGAAGGCGCCGGGGAGACGTTCACGGTCATGCCGCGAGAGGCGATGACGGCGCAACCTGACGGCGAGCATTTCTTCCGAGCCCCGAAATACTTGACGGTATCGTCGCAGCTACATCTAGAGGCCTACGCAGCGGAGTTAGGAAACGTCTGGACCATGTCGCCCATGTTCCGGGCGGAGAAGAGCGACACGCCGCGGCACCTTAGCGAGTTCTACATGTTGGAAGCAGAGATGAATTTCATGCCGGATCTTGAATCGCTCACCGATTCCGTGGAGCACATTCTGCGCGACTTGACGCGACGACTATACGATAGCCCCGTGGGCCAGGAAATGCTCTCGGCGAAGCGAACGGGCGAGCCAGGCCAGGAGAATGCGGATGAAACAAGCCCGGATCTACGACAGCGATGGCAGGACCTGTTGGACGGGCCCAAATGGGGGCGGATGACCTACACGCAGGCGATCGAGCAACTCCAAGACGCCGTTTCCAAGGGGACTGCGTCCTTCGAGTACGCACCGATCTGGGCCGACGGGCTCCAGCTTGAGCACGAGAAGTATATCGTCGACGTGATCCACGGCGGCCGTCCCGTCTTCGTCACCGACTACCCCAAAGCCGTGAAGCCGTTCTACATGGCACCGTCGGACTCCGCCGCCGCAAACACGCCCGACGAAACAGTCGCCTGCTTCGATCTGCTCCTCCCGGAGGTCAGCGAAGTGGCAGGTGGCTCTATCCGCGAGCACCGACTTCCCAACCTCATCCAGAACATGCGCAAACACGGGCTCATCAAAACCACCGCCCCAGAGCAACCGGCAGCAGACAAGCCACTCTACCCCTATCTTCAGCCCGGCGAGGATCTCGGCCATCTAGAATGGTACGCCGACCTGCGACGGTGGGGCACGGCGCCTCACGGAGGCTTCGGGCTGGGCTTTGATCGCTTCCTGGGCTATCTGGCGGGCGTGTCGAGCGTACGCGACGTGGTGGCGTTTCCACGATATTTCGGACGCGCGGATTGTTAGACCCTATGTACATTGTAGTCGACTGTATTTTTAGACAATGAGGAGCGAATGCATGACGCTTACATTAGAGGGCGTCCATTCAATATTGGTAAACTAACCCAATCGACGGAGTGCTCGATACAGAAACCAGCACCTCCATAGTGTCATTCTCGCCTAGAACTTCGCTCGCCAAACAAAGCTCTACAAAACCCGCCATCCCATTAAGCCATAAACTAAAACATGCAATTATTACCCAGGCCAAATACCGGCATACAAGTCCAACACCAGAACAAAGACCAGACTCTTGACATGCAAATAAGCTCTCTAAGCCGAGCTAATAAGGACTAGGAATTCAACTCGCCATATAACCTCCGCCGCCACAAGGCGCACAAAGGTCAAAAACAAGCCGTCTTCGAGACCAAAACCTACCAGCACACAAGACACCACATACACACTCAATACTCATTGGACTGGCCAAAGCCCGAAGAGGCTAAAGCCTCGAACCGGATCTAAAGCACTAAACTGGGATAATCTACGCCTCGTGGCCTGGTTGAGTTGCGCGGTTGAATTGCAACGACCTAACCAGATCGACTTCAAAGGATGCCAAAGGAGCAAGGAAACGAAACGCGATCAAACCCCGAACTACCAGCCTCAACCAGCCAGCCATGACTCATTCTCCAAGCGACAAGCCACACCAGAGACCGAGCAAAAAGCAAACCCCGATGCCCGGATCCTTCTGCCTATAGTTACTAGGTTATCTATGCATTACTCAAGTGGCTGTTGTCTACACCCGGACAATCGATTCCGAGCCATTCGGTACGAAGTCTGCACCACCGTGACTGACTAACGCATTGATCGAAGTACCTGGGAAATGGAAGAATCTAGACAAGGGAGAGAGGGAATGAAAACAGGAAACCACCTTCCTGATTGATCTCGAACCTGGACTTCAGACCGAATGGAATTCAACCTAAGCTAAACCTAACGTAACCTAATCTCTGAGATGAGATGACATGAATGACGAAAGGGTTCGTGAGAATGGGATTAGTTTTTAAGATTAAGAGAGAGAGAGAGAGAGAAAGAAGAAAAAAAAAAAGAGTTCAGAATAACATTTACCGGGATCTGAGGATTTCCCATGGATTACATTTACCTAACTGGGGAATACGGAGTAAATTGGAGGCAGGTAATGGCCTTTACTAGTGTGTGAGTCTATTCTAGCCTAGGTTTCTAGGTTAACGAAGCAAAACAGTAGATAGAAGGACCCATGGAGGTCCACGTGGCAGACGAAGACTAAAAATGACTGCAGGCCAAGATTGATTGGAGACACTTGGCGAGTGTCTTGGAGGGCAGGCAGAAGGGTTCTGTTCTTGCATTGTTTGGTGCTTTTATTTGCTTGTAACGGGGTAATATGTACACTGTCTGTCTGTCTATCTATCTATCGATATGTCTATTCCATCTGTCTGATCTGGTCATTCAGGCAGCTAGCTAGCTGTGCCCAAGAGCTGTGGATCTCCAAGTAACCTGTCCATATCCTCCGTGCGCAGGCCAATGACCACGTCCACCCCGCTCTCAGTCCAAGACCGGCTCTTAGACGACGCCCCACGCGTAGTCGGCGGCGCCTCTTTAATCAGAACGAGGCCATCCATGGCGGGAAGTACCCCGTTGGCGTAGCGAACTCCGCTTCCCATGCCAAGATCGATCTCGTAGAGTCCAGCGCGTGCCCACGGCGTCACCATGATGTGGTGTCGGCCCAGGAATCCCTGCCAGATGCGCTGTGGGGATTTCTCATATGCCAGGCTGTGCAGGTGCGCTGCTACCGCGTCGGGGCGGCTCGCCTGACTGATGGTTTCACGGATGCGCTGGGCGATACGCCGCAGCGAGCCTGGTTGGCTCGTACTGGCCGTCGCCTCGTGTCCTGCCATTTCGATGTTCATCATCATGATAGGGGACCCCATGAAGTGCTCGCCGAGTTGGAGAATGGGTCGCTGCCCATACGTGAGATCGCAGTGAACAGGTCCGAGATCGTGATCCAACTGCCGGGCGCGATTGATGCAGGACCAGATATGTGCCAGTACTGCATCGTGTCGGCTGATTCTCCCAGGTGACGAGGTCGATGTGTCAGAAGATTCGGAGCTGGCTTCTTTCCAAAGAGCCTCCACTTGCTCGGAGGTCAGATGCACCTCATAGACAGAGGCAGGCTCTCTGTAGTCCCATTCGAGCCATGGGATCGGCTTACCCACGGGAGGAAGGTCCTCGTGTTGAAATGCTTCGGGAATACGTGGGGGCTTATCGCAGTTGGGCGTCTGTGTCCACCAGTCATACCGATGAAATGGTAAACTGTGCGCCTCTTCGACAATCGTCTGGTCGGGGGTCGGGGCATTGATATTCCCCGCTGCATGAGAGTCGAGTGAGTCAGGCTGAAACTGCGGCTGCAACACGGGCAAATCCGAGCCCCAAAGCAAGGATCGGCTGACACTGGCCACATCCTTGACGAAATGAATCAAGGTATGCGCATCGGCAAGCGGATGAGCGCTCTTTACGGTGAGAACAAATCCTCCGCATGCCAGCGTTGTGAGCTGAACTGCCATTGAAGGCGGGGGAATCCCGGCGCCATTGACAATGATGGGCTTAACTAAATTCTGAAGCGACGTGTGAGGGATGAATTCGGCGAAAGGGACTTTCGAGTGGTCCCACAAAGGTTGCGATGTAGTTCGAAAAGCGGGACAGAGCGTGTCCACAGTAGCTTCGCTCTTCGCGACGACGTACTCAATGCCAGGATCCCGAGACGTCCCATAGGACACATGGACTCGACCAAATCGTCGGGCGTGCGGCGGGAAACTCTTTTCTTCTGATTTTGCCGTGTCGGTGGTAGCGTTCATAATACCCAGAAACCCGCACCATTGTGGATATGCGTCCAGAGCAATTTGCAACGACTGGCGCAAGTGATCGGGTAAATTGAACTGATTCGAATGCCTTCGCTCAGGACAGTCAAAGAACCATGTGGCGCAAGAGGCCTGGAAATCTACCGAGGTTGCGTCCAGCAACGACAGAGGCGTAATTCGCTCGGTGGTGAGCTTCCTCTGCGGAAACAGCCTTTCCGAGTGGATGGCAGTAGTATGGAACAATTCCATTGTTGGCGTATACTTTAATCAAGAATAATATCCATTACTCCCATTGATCCCATTGCTTTTTATTCTGGCGGCGTGATGGCTTTTGCCCCATGTAAAATTGCCCTATCATCGTTTTCTGACGGTTAGTCACTCTACAATGTCATGATGAGCCATAATGAATCAGGCCCTGTTTAGCGTTTGCTAGTGCTCTCGACTTGAGTCACGAGGGATCCTAGTATAGCAATCAAGACGATAAGGATCACGATAGCAGGTGGTAGGGTTCGACTGTGGCTGCCCTCAGGATTACCTGTGATGCCATTAGACGTCTTCTGATGGCCAGGCGGAGACGTAGAATCGAGAGTCCAGATGGAGATGAAGTCGACAAAAGGCATCCAAACGAGTGCACGTGAGCCCAGGTGACGGCGGGCGGTGGCAGGCAGCAGTACGCAGCTCTCCGGCGCGCCTCTCAACGACCGAACTTCCTTCGCTCGGCCTCATCTCTGCCACCCTCCGCCGGTCGGCCTTCTATCTAGTTCTGACTTCTCCAGGGGCCAAAATGTCTCGCCCCATTTTCAGAGTATGCCTGGCCAGAAATGCAACTCTGGGGCTCGGCTGCGTATGCGACTGGGGGAAAAGTGGATTTGAACACACAAGGAACAAGCAACGCAAAAAATAAAAATGAAAAATTCCCCAAAAATTACGACTGGCACCATATGGATTACGGAGTACTCCGTCTATTGTACAATATAGGCAGGTGCAGGACTTGGAGAGGTGGCACCTGGTGGAGCCCCCGGAGGATACGGACTACGGAGGTCTGGTGATGAAATGATGGCTCCTTTTCCACCTTCGATGAGAGTTTCTGGAACGTCGGGCGTGTGTTTCTCCCCGTGTCCTTCCAACTTCCCCCCGATGACTCGAGGAAAATTGAAGGTTCATGATGGCCCAGAGACTATTGGGTCCCCCGGCTTACCGCGGAAGGCCGAGAGTCCATGCGACGAGCCCTCCAAGATCCCACACGGCCAGAAGTGGGAAGGCTGGAAAAGCAGGAACACAAGACCTGACCATTCGAAGCCGGCCCAACTCTGACTGGCTCCATCGGATACTTTAATCCCTCCAAGCTGCGGTCTGGGCGGAGCCTCGCTACGACATTTTGACCCAATTGGGCTGGAGGCAAAGGCGCGCGATCCACATCGTTTGGGACGGTCGGAAAAGCGAGATGTCCGACTTTGTGGTCTTACTCCATTTTCATTTTGCCATAATCCAGATGGAGTTCTTGACTGGCCGAGACAGGCGAGATGGGCTTGGACGGGGTTCTTGAACAAAGGCTGAAAGGAGACAAATCCACGAGACTCTTCCTTCCTTCTTTCACGGCCTTGCTATCAGTGCACCGTCGAAGGGCACGCCACCGAGGACAAGGACAAGTGACAAGCCACCCTATTGCGACAGGACAGGATAAGCCCGGCCATTGCCTCGCAAGTCGCAAGCTCGCAGGGAAATTGCGGAGGATCCTACGCGGGGAGGGGGAAAGATGCCAAGTTGCCAACCTTACTGGTGTTAAGCATATTCTCTCGGCCTTTTCCCGGCGTTGGTTGGCAGTAAGCCAGTGACACTGCCCAGACAAAGATGCGACTTGGAACGACGGATTAGCTCGTATTAGCATTTGCTCGTGTCGGGACGGAGCGCTCGGCGGGCTGATTAATCTCCATCAGGAATTAAAAGGACACTTGGTCGCTCGCTCGCATTTACCTAATCGGCCCGTCAGATCCGTGGAACGTATCAGCCTGATTTTCTTTTATTCATTGTTTTTCTATTTCCATCTCGTTTCTTTTTTAGTTTTTTTTTTTTTTTTGCCCCTCGGAGTTAAGAGGGGGGTGATGCTGGGCTGCCAGGTATGTGGAATATCCCTATTCCCAGTCAATAGTGAGAGAAACTACTCAAATCATGGGTAGCACAAACCCGTATTTCATCCACGATCGTCCACTCGAGATGATACCGCTCTGTCCCGATGTTCTCAGTAATGTACTCCCTGTACTCCCATGTACAGAATAAGTCCAAGTCAAGATGTCGCATCCAACCGCCGACAGCCGGACGAACTAGGAAAGATGCATAAATACGATCAGCGGAGCCTCGGAAATACAGAAACCAGGA
This sequence comes from Aspergillus bridgeri, assembly GCA_027569665.1. Taxonomy (NCBI): domain Eukaryota; kingdom Fungi; phylum Ascomycota; class Eurotiomycetes; order Eurotiales; family Aspergillaceae; genus Aspergillus; species Aspergillus bridgeri. The sequence goes on along the minus strand of JAPDKQ010000227.1, from coordinate 2,316 downwards.
GGCAAGACTGGGCCACGCCAGGCTAAGCCTTGGCTATGGGCTTGTCGAGGAGTCCAGTCGGAAAACTCGTGTCACCTCGTCTTGTCTGAGCTCAGGGCTGGCGACTGGCCGGTGGGGATTTCACTTGGCTCTGCAGCGCTTTGACGCTTGGCCCGGATCAGGGATACGCATCCTCGAGGGGGGTTGAACGGGGGTGTTGTCAGCTGTTAGTTATGAAGTCGTCCACTATTACTGGCTACAGGTCATGGTGACTGGCGAGTACTACATAGGTGACTAACGAACTAACTTGATTCTGTCGGAAGAGCTGTATTTGTTCCGGAGCACAAGCGTCAAGCTGTTTCCCAGGGCGGGGACGCATTTCACAAGAGCACAAACTAATAGACCTAAAAGGCTAAGCTGCTGCAACTATATGTCTAGGCATACGGGGAGTGGTTGCGACGGCATCAGGAGAGAGAAAAAAAAAAGGAGCGATTCTCGTCTTTTGCGGACCCCCCTCCCCCCTCTCTCTCCGTACCTTAACCTAAACCAACAGACTATGATCGATCATTATGCAATGGACAGTTGATCCTGTTCAGCATTGCCTCCGTTGGGCAGTTGATCTGCGGCGACAAGGTCACTTCACGACAGGAAGGTGGATATCCCACCATATTTAGGAGTCGAGACGGTTGCACTATCACCGATGGGTAAAATCCACCCATAACATAGAGCGGATCAAAGTCCCTGGACTTGAAGGAGTAATCTACAGTAGTTAGTCGTGCCAGTCATCATTTCCTTAAAGGACCGTAGCTCATAATTATCGATAGCCTGGATAATAGTACAGCGTAGTACTGCTAAATAATAGCGAACATGTGCTTCGTAGTAACCATCCATCCCTCGGGATTCGGAAATGACCAGGATTCATCGACTAAATGTTACGTAGTTTCAGTCGGAACGGCGCCAAAATAATAATAATAGTAATCAAAATGATAAGCAACACCAAATCAAATTAAAATAAAAATGTAACAAAGGAGAGAAAATAACTCTCGAACTCACACTAACCCAACCAAGAGATCAGAATAACGAAATTCTACCCTGCCTTACCTTAACCCAATTATGCTAGTGGAGATAAGCCCGTGCAACGTTTCACCCCCTTGGCAACCTTGATTCCAATCAAGGGTTGCATCGGCATGCAACCCTTTCCGGCCAGATCGTCTGGAAAGGGACCGAACATAGCATACCATGCCGTGCCTGAGACTGGATCACGGAGCTCCTCGTGCGACTCGAGCTGGTGGGAAGGAAGTAAGGAGAGGGTTCCAGCAAGAACAAAGGGAAGGGGAAGGGGGTGGTGGGGGATACGGTGCTGTGAAGAGTAAGAAAGGGTTGAAAACCTGATTCTCCAGGAATCAGATATGTCATTTAGAGAGTTCATGCTCCGTATCTATCTACTCCGTCTGTACTCCGTACAGTGATTATGTACGCAGTATGTATGTATGTATGTATGTATGTATGTATGTATGTATGTAGATATGGACAGGTACAGGCTAGGGGGGTTCTTGGCTGAAGCCAGAATGTGAGCTGGAGTTGGGATCCCCACAGATGGCAAACCTTGCCATGTCTCTCGAGGATTTGACATCGCTAGTTGCGACTCCGTGCATCCAATCCAGCTGCAGCCCATCCCGCAAGTCAGCCAGAATGTAGAGTATTACTAGTGCCGGGGTCGGGGATTTTGGAGTCTGAGTCATGAATGGGCTCGTTATTGGCTGGACGGAGATTATGCATCTATTTCTGTGCCACCAGCCTTTCCTACAGGTAAGACTGAGCTAGTTAAAAGTCGATCCGGGTTGAGTTGCCTGGAGCGAACCGGTATAGTGTAATAATAATTCTGAGGATTATAGTGAGGTAGTATAATATCATATACTACTATTAGGGGAAATAGATGCGAACCCAACCCCGAAAATGGAAAACCCCATTCGAAAAAAGCTATCATTGGCCAGGATCCAGTCACCGTCCCCCAAACCAAAGCTTGACCCCCAAGAGGGTTGGGAAGGTTCTGCAGGGATCGCTCTACCATGGGACCAACATCGCATCAAACGGTCTCCCATCCACGATGGAGGGGGCGGGGGGGGGGGGGGGGGGGGGGGGGGGGGGGGGGGGGGGGAAAAAAAAAAAATGGCCCCACGGCGACACCCACCCTGGCACAACCAAACACCGCGCGAACCAGGGGGGGGGGGGGGGGGGGGTTTAGGGGGGGGGGGGGGGGGGGGGGGGGGGGGGGGGGGGGGGGGGGGGGGGGGGGGGGGGGGGGGGGGGGGGGGGGGGGGGGGGGGGGGGGGGGGG
>JAPDKQ010000226.1:0-17070 GCA_027569665.1 Aspergillus bridgeri | reverse complement strand
CTCGCGTCGAGTTTCTTGGAATATCTGATGGTGTTCTCGTGTACAGTATTTCCGGAAATCGGTGTCACCACGTACCGCTAGTCTACACTCTTAAAAGAGCTCACTGACTGCTACTTTCGGATGTACCGATATCCTATTAGACTCGGTTCCAAAACTGGTGTCACCCCGAGTTCAGTCTCTTTTTTTTTTTTTTCTCCGCAGTAGAGGGTAAAACGGCTTGGCAAACAAGTATGATTGGTTTAAAATCGAAATCTTACTATTTATAGACTAGTCTTTACTCGATAAAACAAAGGGAAGAGTCTGGAGGGGTAGCACCGGTTTCGACTTTGTGTTTACATTCCTTTGCCAGAAAACTACGTCGAGGCCTGGGCTGGCAGTAGGTGCAACTTGTGATGCGATGTGATGCTAGAGATGGTAGGGATCAGCGAGAGATTAACCGTACCTGGTGCTAGCGCATAACATGCTAGGGTATCCACCACAGGAATGACACTTTGGTTAACCACTGGACCGGACCGCAAAAATTGAGAAGCGTAACCTTTCCGTCCCCCAGACGATGGCAGGAGAAGTATAATTAATCTCATTTTCATATACCTTTCCATAACGTGAATAACACATCCATGAAAGCCATGATTCTATTACATATCATCTGAAGAAGACCCTGAGGCTCGTCGGTTTGATCGACTAGACCTCTTTGTTCAGGTGTCAAACTTGTCCAAAACCGCTTCCTCGCATTGAATCATCTTCCGCATCACCTCTTCAACACCGTCAATTCTCTCAAAAAAGCAATCGATCTTTGGTAGATGCTCAATGATCGGATCTAAACCATCCATTCTCTCAAGGAAGTTGTCGATCTTTGGTAATTGTTTAAGGATCTGATCCAAACCATCCAGTCTCTCGAGTATGTAGCCGATCTTTGATAATGGTTCAAGCCTCTGAGTAATTTCAGACCTCAGGCTGTTTACTGCACAAGACAAGACTTCGTAGCTGGAGGCAGTTGGACCTGGGTGGCTTTCATTACCGCCATCGTACCGAGAGTTCGTGTTTTCAAAAGCATCATGTTCTACCTGATCCCCCTCCATATGGCCGCCCTCATAATCGAAATTCAACGAGAATTTGCTGAGCGCTGGCATTCCCTTGCCGTTGTTGGCGGCTTCGCGTGATGAGTAATCGATGGTCCCGCAACCGCTATTTTGTACCCTATGTTCGAGTTAAACAGGATAGATATTAGGGAAAACGGCGCTTACGTACAACATAAGGTGGGAAGCCCTATGGCTGTCACTCGGTGGACCGGTTTCATGTCCTTGTAGGTTTATGTCTACCCCTTGCATGATTTGGTCTTCGATTCCGACAAGATCAGGCAGGGGACTTTCACCCGCATTGGGTAGTTGCATCATCTCGTCTATGTAGAAGAGCTGCGAATTGCTATTCTGGAGGTCATAAACAGTAGCATCTGTAATGCCTTGGTGATTGACCGGCCAAGCTTGACTGTGAGAGTCGGTATTTGAGTGAAGTTCGTAAGATTGCCACATTGTAGTCTGATTTGGTTTTATGTTGAACCGAACACACAAAGTGGAGAGAAATGAAATTGTAACTGTCTTGACCCTGTCCTGCCACCTTTATATACATGTCGCCATCATGCGATGCAACAAATAGCCACAAAAACCCCCAGTAAGTATGCCAGGGGTATATGCAGGTCAGCAACTACTGCAGCTTTTGGAAGCTATGTTTACAGGGGGTAGAGTGATATCCAGACAGAGGTAGGTTACTTCGATAAGTTGCTCGGTTGAAATCTTGAGTCATGGTGAAATTTCTAAAATAGTCGGATGCTAAAGTTTAAGCTAGTGTGGAATATCGTAGCCAGAGCCAATGGAATAGGTACTAAGGTCCCATTCAGGATTATCCCCCTACAGGCACAAAGAAAGAATTACCAGCTAGGACATCTTCGGTTAGAGTAGGTTTCAAAACAGCCACAGTGCTCACCAACTCAACTGCTGGAGATGGATATACTGGAGGCGGGGCTTCTCCGAATGAATTGGATTTGGTGGAGTATTTGACTGGCCAGTCTAACCGACCTACATGTGGGACTTTTTCCGTACTTGGGCAATAGTTATGAGCCAAGAAGGCACACGGCGATAAAGGTTTCATACAGATGTACCAGGGCGATTTGGTGCTCACCCGGGGAGAGCAGTAAATTCATGTAATACTTCTAGTCTGCCTCCACTCTTCTCAGACAATAAATAAGGCCGACCTTCCGAGCTTGAGTTGGGCAATTTCACATAAGCATACTGACAGGGCTTTAGACGACAACCAAATACTTCAATAATGCGGCCGATAGATGACATAGGATGGCTACATATAGGTACTGGCGAAAGTAAAAGGTATACGCTGATTGACTGCGGGCGTTTGGAACAGCTCATCTCGGAACTGGCAAACCCTAGAAGCCAGCACCCCGCGGTTTGCGCATTCCTCGGCACCAGTTCAAAAGACACGTGCCTTCGTCGATTGTACCCCCACAATAACATCAGACGCTATAGCTCAGAAGCGAGCATCAGACTGCGTTACGATATTGGGTCCCTGGGAACATCTCGCCCTGTGCTGTTCGCGGATGGCAGCCCACTACTCAAACCACTCCTGCTTCTCTCCCGTGCCAATAACGTAATCGAACGCCCTATTGCATGGGAGGCTACGGACGGAAATGATATCGTCCGGGCTGTATGGACTCGGCTCATCTTCCTCTTCACCGATGTTGTTTGTATCTTTGCTAGCGATTTCCCGCATCTTTCCCATGTTGCTGAATTCCTTCTTTCTTGCATCAGCCTACGATCAGCATCATCTCTGCCATCGGAAATACGCCCCCGTGTCATCGTTGTGCTCGAGGGAATCGACAACGATGGAGAAGATTATGTCTTGGAGATTGAGCAGTTTTATTTAAAACTCAATAGTAGCGAGGCTTGTCCCACTTCGGAGTGTTTTTCTGCCGTTCACATGATACGGTTAGAAAGCAATCTTCTGTCAGAGGCCCGGTATGGCCGGCTCCGAGCGTTGATTACAGGACAGATGCATGATATGTACACATTGCGTCAAGACTGCAGGGCAATACTCAGTGCACGTCACTTGCTGCCGCTGTTTCAGGCCGCTTTCCGTCATTTCGTCGAAGACATACATCATCCATTTGATTTCGTGAGGGCAACTAGGACGCAGAATGCAATCGTTCCATCCCTCAGCTCCCACCTAGCTCATTACCAAGATCTAGGACATAAAGCCGGTCTGCGTTATACAGAGATCGCCGCCTCAGTGGCTTCAGCCCTGGTAATGGATCATTATGTCCCAGACATGTTAGGTGAGATTGCCTGCCCCGCACGATGTCGCTACATGTTTATCTGATCGATAAGGACAGTTCTGGAGCCCCGTAGCGTGTACCGTACCTTGTACCGGCCTGTGATTCTGGACAGCCTGCGGCACAGCACCTGGCTCCAAGAATGGAGACGCCTCGAAGAGCCAATCGCTATGATCGAGGCTTTCGTAGTGGAGTATGTGGACCGGCTAGAGCGTACGGGCCAGACCTCATCACAGTTACGTCTCGGGCAGCTCAAAATTTGGAGCGGCCGTCTCTGCCCAGTGAAATCCAACAAGATCTGCCTGGTCTGCCTGATTCGCCCCGCCCAGCATCGCTTCGAGTGTGGGCATACAATATGCGACAATTGTGCTCATGTAATCGGCTCCCCCGCGACAGACTATGAGTATCAGTTCACGGTCTCTTCGTGCCCTTGCTGTCTTTACCAAAGACCTCTGGTGATTGACGTTCTTCCTCCGACAATGAACCCCACCATTCTGGCCATTGACGGCGGAGGTGTTCGAGGGGTGATTCCCCTGGAATTTTTGGTACTGGTACAGGAGAATCTGGGTCGCTGCCCGCTCCAGGATCTAGTCGATCTTGGCGTTGGAACAAGCTCGGGTCTGTTCTTTGTCTCTTTTCAACCGCGACTTGCTGACCCGGAACAATAGGTGGCCTGAGCATTTTGGGCCTACTCATCATGGGGTGGGACGTGCGGAGATGCGCAGAGGTCTTCGATCATGTAGCACACCAGATCTTCCGTGAAAGGAGAACCTCGCGGTTGTCCCGTCTATCGCACGCACTATTCGGGAGTGGCTCGGTTTTGGGGACTGTTCATAAGTGGCTTATATGGCTACTGCATGACAGCTGCTACGACGGTCAAGTTTTCGATAAGGCTATGAAATGTGTTTACGGCAAGGAGAGACGTATTTTTGACGGTCTTCGTTCAGAGCACACCAGCAAATCCTGCTCAACGTACTCCAGGGCAAAGGTAGGAGTCGTTGCGACTAGCATTGCAAAGGAGACGTGGCCCTTTGTCTTCGGTAATTTTAATGTCGCCGAGGCCACCGGGAACGACTGCGGTAGGCATCGTTCGCGCGATCGGCTATTACTACTACTAATTAGAGTTTCAAACTAGGGTACGAGATTGTCCGGCCTGTCGACAGAGAGGCCGAGCCCTTTGTTTGGGAGGCGTAAGTAGGTGTGGTTGTGCGTCGGGATCAGGCTAACCATGGTTCGAGATATTTAGTGCCAGGGCTACCGCAGCCGCCCCCTTGTAAGGATCGACGTCCTGTTGGCCAGATCCCTAACGCTAACGGCCGATGCCTGCCACTTAGTTTCTTCCAGCCGACCGATATTCCCGCGATTGGCTCATTCCAAGATGGAGGCCTACGAGACAACCTTGCCGCGGACATTGCCCGGCGTCTGAGTCGGCAAATTTGGCCTTCCAAGAAAAACCCCGCCAGACTGCTGTCTATGGGGACCGGAATGACAGCACGAAATAGTGAGAGATCACCTCACTTCCGTCACGTTTTCAGGGACAGTTTCTTGCGGCGGGGGTTCGATGCATGGATGTCTTCTATGGATACAGAGACAAAATGGTTGGAGATGATGGCACAGACTCCAGCCGACACCCAGGAGGATTATCTAAGGCTGAACGTTCCCCTTCAAAACACGCCAAGTGCCATCGATACAGTGGAGGCGATGGACGAGTACAGGAACCTCGTAACTCTCTACCCCGGAAGCGCTCGGATGGCACGGGAGGTGGCAACCGCACTGTTGGTGTCGAGATTTTTCTTTGTCTTGGACTGCCTGCCGGGAGAGCGTTGCAGCCCAGTCTGGTGTCGCGGATTGATCCGATGCAAGGGCCCTGCGAAACTAATTGTTGACGCACTGGACCAGCTCCACCCGCAGGGTCTAGAATATAGGTCCGATTTTGGACTCATCGGCCGCCTGGACGGCACATCCGAACTATGTCCGACGTGCGGCCGGTATGGACGGCCGATCGCCTTCCTTACTGATCACATAGACACCGTGGTCAATGTATACGTGGCATCAAAAGCCAAGAAACAACGTTGGAGGCTGAGCGGATTCCCTAATAGCATGGCATCGTTTGCCGCAGCTCAGCACTTACACGCACCATTCGGTAGCTCGGACAATTGTCGTCCCGGCACAGTCGTTTGCCGGAATTGTGACAGAGCTCAGATCCTAATACGGAAACGCTTCTCAACACAGCCGCGGAATGGCCACGCCAAGAAAGCCCGATTGGTATAAATGACAGGGATCTATCACACGTAGTTCCAACAAAGTCAGTCAACTATTTGTTGGCTAAACTTATTGAGCCCGTGTATTCCTTTGTATAAATACGTACTTACACACAATCTGACACTGTTCGCATTTCCCTCTTCTGCGTTCGCTTCGTTCCAGTCTCCTCTCGTACATCTCATTAGTGTCGTGATACATTTTGTTATCAACGCCAGACATAATGGGTGGCCCCGACCCCTATCGACATGATCGTGTTTCGTTCAAAAAAAGAACTCATACTCTGTTGGACAAAGGAAATCAACTTGCTTCTCTGTTGGGCGCCAAGGTGTATCTAGTTATTGAGCACCCACGCGGAACGTTCGTTTACAACTCAGACGAAAGTAAAGAATGGCCGCCCCCGGAAAAGAAACTAGTGAGCTACACCCTTTCATGCAAAGAGACCGTTTTCATTAAATGGCACCACTTTAGGATACCAAGTACCCGACTCTACAGAGGTTCTCCCCGACATCGAAAATGTTTGCTTCCAAGAATCAAGGCAAAAGTATGCTTGAATATATTCGCTACAGATCCAAGCTTCTCCGGAGATTGAAGCCATTGCTTGAAAAGAACTTGCGAAGATCTCGTGCTGCAATGGGAAAGAATTCCGTCGTTGCGTAGGCGAAGGAACCCTGTCTTGGCAAGCGAAGGAGTCCAGTCGTATTGGGGCTGAGGGATCTAGTTTTGCTTAATATCAAGGCAAGCCGGATTTCCCGCGAAACCGTTCAGTGCCGCATCAAAAAAGGCTTGGAAGGAGAGCAGCGGGTATCCAATTTGAGTGCAATGCGTATTAAAAGTCACTATCACTGCCATGTAGCAATCGGTGGGAATAGAAGCTTAACACTGATCTCTTCATAATCTGGTTGTAATGGATATCCTGGAGATAATTTATACCACGATTGTTGGTGGAACCGTCGTTATCCTTATGATACGAGGTGTCATTAGCTGGGCATATACAAATTTGGCCAAGTCTTTTCGGCCCCGTCTGGTGAATCTGACGCACCCAATTCTACACGAAGGCAAGTATTGTCTCTCATCCCCACTCAACATATTCCTTGTGGTACTTTTCCTCTCTGGGATGGGGGCGTGCAATACTATTGGGGTACAATCTCTGCGAGGCGCGGGCTCCCGCGCTGCCCGCCTGTCATTGATTAATTTGCTCCCCATGTTTCTTTCCGGAGGTTACGAGTCCGGTGCTCGCCTTCTTGGTGTGTCTCTGGAGACATACGGCACTATTCACCGTATAGTGGGTTTTACAGCCTTTGCTCAGGCTGCTTTTCACACTATAATCGCTATGCAGAGAATAACTGCTTCGCCATCTGATAATTTGCAATTTTACGGAATCCTGGTGTGTTGTCCTTAATCGATAGCGAACTGTCAGTCCCTAACTGTCCTGACTGCATAGGCCGGAAGTATGCTGTTATCTCTGGTGATCTTGCCTTTGATTAAAAAGAGAGTATATGAGGTTTTTATAAGAACTCATCAAGCCTGTGCAATGGTTGCCGTCTACGGGATATGGCAACACACTAACTCCCTCAAAGAAAATAAGGCATGGATCTTTCCGTTGGGATATATCGGCGTCTTCGCCTTATCACTTCTGTGGCAATCGCTCCGTATCATTTACCGTAACATAGGTCCCGGAAAACAGCGCACCAAGCTTGTCATGCATTCGCATCCAGGCAGAGTTGCGTGTCTGACTGTCTTGGTTCCTCGTCCCTGGGCTGTATCTTCCGGGGAACGTGTTACCTTGACCATCCCGGGCCTTGGTCTATTCTATCTTTTCCAATCACACCCGTTTGCCATAAGCTGGTGGGAGGATGGCGACACAGGCAAGGCGATCTCGATTTCACTCCTTCTCCGACCACGCTCCGGCTTCACTAAAAGAATATTTGACCGCCTTGAGTCGGGCCGGCTGTACACGGCGTGGATTGATGGCCCATTTGGTCCAAACACCGTCGGTGCATGCGCCTTCTCCTCGCGATTAGGCGATTACGGGCATATCTTTATGGTGGCCACGGGGATCGGGATTGCAGCTCAGCTACCGTACGTGAAAGAGCTGTTAAACAGGCATCGACAGGCGCGGGTTCGAACCCAGCGCATCTCCCTTGTTTGGCAACTGGACCAGGAAGACGACTGGGAATCTGCTCGTGACTGGTTGCAGGCACTTGTAAAGCAAGATGCAGGATATGTGGGTCACCTTTGCCTCAAGTCTTTTGCCTATCTAACCTTTCTGTAGCTTCTACGAGTGAAAGTATACGATGCTCAACAATCGGCCTCCACCGTGGATCCGCAGCTAATTGGAAGCCATGAACTGATTGAAACCCATGGAGGCGTCGCCAACTGGGAGGAGCAGCTGAGAATTGAAGTAGACCAACAGAAAGGTCAAATGCTGGTTACAGGTAGATATTCTTTCCCTAATAGATAGACATAAGGCTGATCTCTTGGTAGTATCCGCACGCCGTCATGTGCGGAATCAGATGCTTCGGCAAGTAAAAGCAATGTTTCAGCATGATGTGGATTACTTTGAGCCTGAATTCCAACCTTGGACAGGGTCGAGGAATTGGTGGACATTTTTAACCCCATAGCATAGACAATAGTACCAACTGAGAAGCCTGCGCTTGGCAGGTTAGCCGTATCTGTAGTAACTCGCACAGCCCTTCAGGATATATATAGCCGGGTCAAGGCACCTTGAGACTTTCTGCGAATGCACGGCCAACTTTTGACATGGAGGAAAACACGGGTCGGTTGGCAAACTTTAGACGCGCAAAGTGGAGGTCTGAATGCCGCGACCGCCTGGCGCAACATATACGTATAGAATATACACTTTTCTTACCACCCATTGAAGCTAATATCAGGTAGAGGAAGCCACCGGCTGCCCAATCAAGCCATCCGCAGTGCGTTTGAAGGCCACTGAGGAGCTCAATTACATATGGAAGATCGACGACCCCACTATCAAGCCGCTGTTTGACAAGCACCTGAGCAAGCACTCAACCGGGGCCTATATTCAACTATGCCAGGAAGTTGGCAATTCCTTTCACGCTCTTAGCTGCGACAGTGTGCAATCGGTAGGGTTGATAGCACCCCTTAAGTTAGGCTCTTACTCTAATCGTTCCTTTGTTAGCAACTGTCGAACGAGTCTTTGGCCGACCAACTCGATCAGGCTGTCGGAGAAAAGACGGAACTAGAGGCGAGACTGGAAACAGTCGAAAAGCACCTTCTCACTCTGCAGCAATCCAAAATAGAGCTGGAAGGAGAGGTACGGAATCAAAAATCCATTAATCAAATGGCAGTACAGGAAACCCAGCATTGGATGTCAATGGCAGAATACTATTATTATGAGTCTTTACGTTATTCCGAAGCTCTCGAGCAGATCTTGTCGTTTGCGCAGAGCGTTAGATCGGATCTCAAAACAGTTTCCTAACTAGCTACAAACAATTTGACAGACGGGAGACATTCCCAAGTCCCCAAGCTCTTAAAGCACAAGTAATAACGATACTAGTAGCAACCCCTTCACAAAATGGTGAGCGCAGCCAGCCACAGATTGGCGGGTGGCAGTAGAAGGCGCCTTTGATGTGCTCTCTGACGTCCTCAAAACCGGGGAGCGTGGGCTCTTTTCGGTCATTGATGGCAGGCTGATGTTGAGAAAGGTTATCGGCTCGCTTTGAACTAGGCCCGATCCCGGTATTGTTATAGTTATGGCTGAAATAGGTTGGGAAGTGAAGGATGGCGCTTCAGTTAACGATGTAATTTCAATTGTGGAATTTGCATAAGTCATACTGTGTGGGTGGCTTAGTAGCATTGTAAATGTTAATATTAGTTGTAATTAACAGTCTACAATATAGGTGTCATACCGAGTATAGACCATGATGCTGAAGTGCGATGGCGGATTTTGCTCAGTGAGGAATATTAGAAGCCCGACAGCTTTGCAGAATTGGTATCAGTGCTAGTTTCGTTTAAATCCAAGATCCACATAGCGTGTGCATAGAGTTATCTAGCATATAGTAGATCTTGTTGCGGAACGATTTAATGATGCAGTATTAGAGGCACCGTTCAGTCGCCTAACTCCATTAGTGTATTTTTACTGTGCTGCAGAACCATTTAGTGTCGCACAGGTATATGTCTATCGGCAGCCTTGTAGACCGTGGTAAGGGCTTTATGCTACCTCTCTAATATATAAACCTCTCAATACCCTTTACTAAAGTGTTCTAGCAGGTCACTCCAGTGAATTTTGATTAAGTCAGCACACGTGATTTTATTTTTCTAAATCTCCTTATCGAACTATAGATACTAGAAAATGGGCACCAAAAGCAAGAAGAGAAAGAGCCGCAACGGGCGCAATCTGGCTGAGCATAATGCCAAAAAACAAGATTCGCCTCCGCCGGAATCGGAGCAAGACACCTATCAAGTTACTCAAGACGAGGATCTTATGGATTTCGAAGAAACCGGAAGAGAGCCCCCGAAAGAATGGGTATTGGAAGCTATTCAAAAAGTAGTTCAATCAACAGATGAAAATATGGTACAGGAATTTTTCCTAACCGGTGAACATGGAACCACAATGACATCTACAATCGTGATGATGAACAATGAAATTGGTAAAGCCAATCAGGCAAAAGGATTTGAGCGTGAACAATTTGGAATTATTCCCGAGCATGCATATAATGCTATGTGCACTTCGTGGATTACTGAGCAAAACAAGCGCGAAGTTCAAAACGATCGGTCAAAGCTTTGGAAAGCATTTGACATAACACATACCACATTCAATAATTTCAACAAAGCCTACGGTCTACCCCTTGGTTGGAACGTTTCTGCGTCGGATCTGGAGCAGCTTATCGGGAAACGGCCACTCGATATTACAGACCAAGAAGTTAAGCAGAGATCTGACGGCGAGACATCTGATGAAGAACTACTTGTCGATGACGATAGTGATTCCAGATCTGATAGGGAAGAAACCGCCAGAGAGGATATTACAGGCCTGGATCGACTGGAAACTAGAGCACGGAAAGAGGCCAATAATTGGGGCGCTGGCAAAGTTCTTTACTGGTGGCGAAAGGGAGCTGGTAGCCAGATATTTGTGAGATATGGGACCAAACAAAATCCAGTCTATCGTATCAGAGCTGGTTCATATGAATATTGGGACGAACGCAGAGTTGAAAGGATTGTGTCTCCTTACTTCCCCGGAACCAACACCCGTGGGCCACAGAAGGTTCAAATAAAAGTGAAAGATGGCACGAAAGAGGTGTGGAAATGGGGCCGAGACGATGTCTACGATATCCTTGGGGTCGGATGGAAGGTCATTGATGATGATGATGATCAATGTGATCCTCTTGATTACATAGCGCCTGAGCCGGGTGCCAAATACCCTGAAACACGAGTCTTGGTGAAATGGAAAGATGGCAAGAGGACCTTGGAGACCCGGACCTTTATCCGACGTATTACGAAAGGATCAACGCTAATGGCAGACCGGATCATATATCAGAAGGCCAAAGAGCTTGAGGAGATGTATCAAGACGCACAAATTGCGGAGGAGGATGAAGCTGATGAAATTGATGACACTGAAGAAGCCGATGAAGTTGAGGTGGCTGTCGCCAGAACACCGGCTAGGGTTCCCGCCAAAGCTCGTGAAATTACCCCCAATCGTCCCGCTAAGGCTGCTGCCAAGGTCCCTAACAAGGCCCCCACTGCGGCATCCATTCAGTCCTCTCGCTCTCCGGCGTCGCAGAGGGGCAAGGCCCCTCGGTCTACAACGGATGAAGATCCACGCGACCTTGAGATCCGCCAGTTGAGGGAACAACTACAACAGCAGTCCCAATTACAAGCAAAACAATTTTCTCGGACTACTCGCCGACGACCAACCAATAGAAACGACAATGATTGGAACTCGGAGGTTTCCAGTAAGCCACCAATCCGGCAATTGAGGCGCAACAGGCGTGGTGAGATAATTCCACCATATAGCAATTGGGACTAGGTGAAAGCATGACTTCCATCTGCTTCAATCTCCCTAAATCAATAGCAAGTGGGAAAAAGAAAAAAATAAATAAAAGGAACAGAACATCAAAAAAACGAAAAAAAAACTGGAAACCATGGCAAAAAAAAAATCAAAGTATTTTTAGCTTTGTATTGTATAAGTTAGTGATTATTTCAGGATATATAGGGTATGTGGAAAATAAAAAGGAGCTACATAGCTTAGTTGGAACCTGCAACGTCAGTAGACAGAAACTAAGCAGAACAGAAAGTTGGACCTGGGCATGGTATGTAGTATTATGGCTTGAATGAAATCCATGTCAGATCATATTTAATTATAAGGTGTTATTCGTGCTTATACTTGTAATTAAGCCTATACTTCCATGAACAGAAAAGTAATTCTCAGCAACCATACTTAGATGGCCACAATCGTAATGGAATATCTGACCCCCGATCCAGAAGCTCCTTGTAAGATTAAATTTAATATGAGGCTACATTCAATTCCGTGTACCCTTATCCCAATCGATCACCCGGAGATCAGTTCGTTCAATTCAACTCTCCGTAGCTAAAGCGGCGAACGGATTGCCAATGGCAAAGTCATCTGTCTCAGAAGACACGGTGCCGTCTTGATTAGACTGATTGCCATATAGAAAGTTTGCCAATTGTGCTGCGATCAAATTGGAGTCCACATCACTACATATGGAGCTTTCCAAGTTCAGAAGACCCTCGGCAATTGTGTCCAACTGTCTGTACATTTCAAAGACGCCGGGGAACTCGTTTCGTATCATGTTAGCCAGAGCCATAAGCTTGGAGTCACTCGTGCGGTAGGAATTCCTTGGATCTCGGTAAGCACATATTCTCCAGAAAGACGCAACGAGAAGAGCACATACACTTCTCTCTCAAGCTCAGGTGAGCTTATGATGAGAATGCCCGAAGATAATCTAGATGCAAGGAATAACCACCTTCTGGCCTGTCTATTTTCCCTTCGAAAACGAGCTTTTCTGTCGGCTCGAGTCTTATCGTTGGTGGTTTCCCAGTCGGAATACATCTCTTTCAAGATGGAAACGGAGGCTATTTTGTCCAGATGCACTCCCTTCTTCGCTGATACCTTCTTGCCTCTCACCCTTTCAAGCTTCAAAAGGTACGTGCGCTTAACAACCTGCAAGTATTGGGCGGTTTGAGTGAATCTTAAAAATACTCCTTGGGCAATGCTCAATAGATCGAGTGGTGTAAACATGCTCCCAGTCAACGATTCCGGAGATGTATGAGAAATAAACCCATCTCTCTGCCAGATTGGGAGAAAGTGTTCGATAAGAGCCGGGGCACGATCATGGATAAAATGTTCCGCTTTGTCAAGCGTGTTTGGCTTTCGTACAAAGGTCTCTCCAATGAGGACAAAAGCATTGGTGGAGTATCGAGACCGAAATATGTCCAAGAGGGATGGAACATCGGGAATGGGTGTCACGAGATTCATTTTTGATTTTTGTACGAAAATGCTTGGAGTTTGGTGACCGTAATGAAACTGGGGGAGATATTAAAAGGGATTTTAAGAGCCCATCAACAGTTCTGATAGAGTTATGTCGAGGGCTTTTCGTCATAGGAACACTAATGTCTAAATTGAACCAGATCATACACTGGTCTAAGTTGACCAACTTCCAGCCCTGTTTGGGCCTGCCCTTCTGCGACCCTATTTGGTGCCGGCAAACGGGATCTTCCAAACACTAGGCACAATAGGCATGGCGCCATAATACGGGTATAGTCTAGTCAACAACCTAGATCGTGCAGCAAAAGACAGTGTCGCATTCCATGTCTATCAATAGACCGGAATACGGGAATGATATTAAGATCATGAAGTTATAAGCTGAGTTAGTATATCGGGTTTCTAGCCACTAGGTCTTATGGCTTCTTTCGAACGCCTCCCGTCGGAGGTATTATACATGATTATACAATACATCGAAGAGAAAGAGTTATTGCTGAACTTATCATGCGTTAATCGGAGGTTCAGGCTCCTGACTATTCCTCATATTTTTGACACTTTGAATGTTGAATTCACACTTGCGAGCTTTTCCTACTTCCAACAACTCTCAAAGTCTCATATCGCCTGTTATGTTAAAACCATTCGGTACAAGGCACCAGAACTAGTGGATCCAGGTAGCTTCACTTAATCGCTATTTTTACCAATCAAATTGACCAGGAACTAGAAAGTTTATCGTGGGATTACTTTCGGTCGTGTGTATATACCCCAACGGAATACGTCAGAGACCGGAAAGAATTCTGTTGGAGCTTCCGCGGGAAGCTAATCCCGTACCACGAGATTTACTCTTACTTCAATAACTTAGCACGGGAGCAGCACGAAATTATTTCAAACGACATGGATTTAATGACTCTCCGCGAGTGCTTTCCTCGATTATCCCGTCTGCAGAATGTGGAGTTGGTGTTTGTGGACAACACAAAGCATCCATTCCAATGGTTTGCAGGCCGGATGTTTGTCGACTGGCGAGACTCATTTCCAGGCCACTTTGATGCGACCATAGAGGGAATGGTCGCTGCCCGGAAACATGGGATTACCATACGTAGGTTTTCGGTTTCAGGGCTTTATTCTGAACTCCCAATCGCCGACACCGGATTGTATGGGCGAGTCGTGGAAGCACTGCACAGCATCGAAAGCCTACAACTTACCGACAGCCCTACCCTACTAGGGTACATGACAACTGTGCCTCTTCCATCCCTTCGTCGGATTGAGCTGGCGAGTTGCTGGCTCTGGGCTTCTGAGATTGAGATATTTATTGGCGCCCATGCAAAAACAGTCCGGGTACTCCATCTGGAGGATATATGGTTCCCTGTCCAAAGGTCCCCCTATTTGGGCATTGATTTTACTCGTAAGGCCATTCCTGGGATCGTGGAAGAAGTGTCTACAATTCGAGGCATGGGGGTTCTGCAAGAGATAACAATCAATAGAACGGGTCCTGATGCCTTCGAATATAGAGAAACACTTGAAGACGGGCTCTAAGCCTATAGTTGTAGCTGATTTAGGAGAATGACTATTTATCGCTCGTCAAATTTTGCAAATTTTAGTAACGTTTATGTGCAGTATACTGTGAATCTTGATGAGATTTAGTCGAGAAATTGATAGTCTATCGTTTGAATAACACTATACGCTTTACTCAACCGACTAACAGACTAGGTTTCTATTCAAATTAGACACATGGTTGTCTGTGATTCTTGTTATACATGTATATATACCAAAAAAGCATTCATTAAAAATACATTGACAGATAAAAATAATGGGTACGATATATTAATGACTTACGAATATTTCGTTTTTATATATATCGTACTAGCGTAATCCAAAACCTGCTTCTTAGAACCAATCCGGCCCATTAAGCTGTCTATTTAAACTCTGTTGTAGTCTTGTCATTCATTTGAACTTTATATCGTAGGTCTAAGAGAATAATGTCTTTGATTTTCACTTTCCGGACCTAACCATGTTATGTCCGTATGAGATTCATAATCACGATTCTGGACTAGCAGCGCAGGCCGTATCAAGGCTCTTGATTTTTCCATCTGTGCATACGTGATATGTGTAAATGCTACTAGCGCAGTAGGGCCGAAAACAAATATCATGTTTTTGAAGATCAGTGGGACCTCGAGACCGACTGTATCTTCGTTATATATACAGTCCTTTGGCCTAAGCTCTAATAAGAGAGGTCAACGGAATAGAAAATGTGGAGTCGAACATTTTGACTGTTCATGATCTGTTCGCACTCCATATTGTTATAGCATAATTTCCAGGGCCGGTGTTTCCAAATCATTGGTTCGGCAGTCCTCAACCTAAAGCCCTCCGTGATACGAGCCATTTGGTCCTCGTCAGACATCCCCTTAGAACACTCTTCGCACAGAGTGTATATATGAATTCCACGTTTCCTCCGTAAAAATCGGGAGACAAGGACCTCGAGAGTGGCGCCAGGGCTGTATGGTACGAAGGAACAGGTCCATTTTTTAATGTCGCATTGCTTGCAGTTAACACACGCCCAAGAGATAGAGCCTGTCATGCTGAAACAGGTCAGTACATATTATGGGTTTAGCTAAACGGTATATTAAATAGGCCTTAACATACTTCGTGGTTCTCTGGTGACTGTCAACTCCTGCAGACAAGTATATCCACGTTAAGGAAGCCGGGATTATGCGCGGACACAAGATTTTAGGATAGGCTAGGTTTAAGTATTTAGATTCTCCAGGACGGCCAGGTCACTGGGATATGTATTAAATTTAATAGTATAAACTAATTTGGTGAATAGACTTTAGTATTATACTAATTTCCTGCCTACTAAAAATTTTTCCTTATATTAAAGATAATGATGAAGGCTTCTGCGCACTCTTTCGTGGTCGCAGCATGCGTGGAAGAATAGGTAGAATAGGTCAGTGTGTCTTGGTTTAATAATATTAGTTGTCAAGATAATTAATGTTGTGGGTCTTACACTGCGCACGGTTTTCAGTCGCAATTGCCAAGAGGATTCCACTCTGCGTAGGCTTTAGGTGATGCAAGAGGGCTTGGTAGTCCATCCGCAGTAGCGCTCCACACGCAGTAGCATTGCATATGCAATAACGCTCCGTCCGCAGCAGTATTCCATACGCAACAGCACTCCACACGTAATAGCACTCCATCCGCAGTAGAATTCCATACGCAATAATATCCCACATGCAACAACACTCCATCCGGAGTAGTATTCCGTACGCAATAAC
Source organism: Aspergillus bridgeri (assembly GCA_027569665.1). Lineage (NCBI taxonomy): Eukaryota > Fungi > Ascomycota > Eurotiomycetes > Eurotiales > Aspergillaceae > Aspergillus > Aspergillus bridgeri. The sequence continues at coordinate 731 of JAPDKQ010000226.1, read as the reverse complement.
GCTCCATATGCAGTAGCACTCCACACGCAATAACACTGCACACGCAATAACACTCCATATGTAATAACACTCCGTACGCAATGACGCTCCATCCGCAGTAGAATTCCATACGCAATAATATTCCACACGCAACAACACTCCATCCGAAGTAGTATTCCGTACGCAATAACGCTCCATATGCAGTAGCACTCCATATGTAATAACACTCCATACGTAATGACGCTCCGTCCGCAGTAGCACTGCATCCGCAGTAGAATTCCATACGCAATAATATTCCACACGCAACAACACTCCATCCGAAGTAGTATTCCGTACGCAATAACGCTCCATCCGCAGTAGTATTCCGTACGCAATAATATTCCATTCGGAATAACACTCCGTCCGCAGCAGTATTCCATACGAAATAGCTCTATACGCAGCACGATTTAATCCATATTAGTAACACCCCGTAGACAGTCCTATAATTACTTGATATCTAATCTCGCCTATCCTCTCTGTTTCTTCGAAGGTCCATCGGCACCTTCACCGTGCCTTTTACCTGTTGTAACATCATATCTTGATATGTACTCTGCCATCTGTTCTTCGGATATGCCACCATTCCGTTCCTCAAGGTCTCCTGGCTTTTCCCTTGCGCCAATAAGCTGCAACCTCTTCTCCATTACATTGGGAAAAGCTTCATTAGCCTCTATAACGTTCAACTCATCCTTCTCCACTCGGAGAAAGTAATGACC